>JAKELI010000638.1:0-26377 GCA_021525025.1 Lactarius hengduanensis
CGATGTCGCCCCGAGGTGAACTCAGCCAACCGCATTCTCGTTTTCCGCGCTCTGCAGCCTTCTACAGCCCATGGACCTCACTTGACAGGATACGCGAACTCATACAGGAACGCGCCGCGTCCCTAGTATCGGCGTCACGTTGCCCTGCGCCCCTCGTAGAACAGTCCACTGGCCCATGCCGACAGAGTCCGATGCCGTGCGAAGCCAGGCGATGCGCTGCAGGTTCTGCAGGAGCATCACGCATCTTGAGGAAGACTGTGAGGAGGCAGACATGTACATCCACGCCGGAAAGTGGCAGGCGGTGATGTGTAGGGAAGATAGTCCTTCCCTCAGGAGCTAGGATACCCCACAACATCATAGGCGGAACCCTTCAAGACAGGCTAGAAGAGTACTACCGGCCGAAGGTAGCGCAGGTCTCGGTACCAGGAATTGCGACGCGTCGCCAGGTGTCAGCAACAGCTACAGAAGCCCACGGGCCTGCGTTGCCCTCACACTCGAAAATCGCGCAAGAGGCAATCGAGGCCAACAGACGATTACCAAAACCCCCAAACCCCCATTCTCAGCGATCCAGAGCCCTGCGTCGTTCCCACTAGCATTGCCAATACCGTCAGCAACCCCCCTGAGTCGAGCGCCAGCGAGCGAACCAATGCCTTGTGCGGCATCCCTCCTTCTGTGAAGTTCTGTCAGCGATTTACCAGTGGGCGTTATCGCCCTCACCTCCATCTCAGTCCATGCGGTCTCGATTGACTGCATCCCCGTGAGCGTCCACGACCTCGCTGATTCCCGTGCAGAGGCCAGCATCCCTAGCGTTCAAGTTTTCCCTTGCGTCTCCATCTCACCCAGTGTCTCCCTCTCGAGCGGCCCCGAGCGGCCCCAGTTACGAGTCACCGAAGTGATCGAAAGTCGGCCACGATGGCCGCAAAATCAGGTTATCGTCCCCACCTCACTCAACATAGTACGCCAACTCGAACGAGTTCGGCGTATATTTCCAACCTTCCAGTTTCCCTTCCCCTGCATCCCCAAGGCAGTTAGCGCTTGGGATAGCGCCTCGCCCAGCGTTCCTGCGGTCTCGTCTGATGTCTGCGAAGCAATTCGCACTACCGATTGCGTCCCACCTTGCATCTCCATCTCACCCAGCGTCCCCCTCTCGAGCGGCCCCGACCCCTCCCGCGATTCATCTTATGTCTCCCCTAGCGTCCTCTGTAGCGTCGCTGCATCACCCAGCGTTAACAATTCGATTAGTATCCTTCCCTCTAGCATGCATTGTAGTGGCCCCGAGTGGCCCCAGTTGCGAGTTAACCATGCGATTGGAAGTTGGCCGCGATGGCCACAAAGTCCTTTTACTTGTCCCACATCACTTCACGTAGTACGCCAACTCGAACGAGTTCGACGCATATTTCCAATATATTTCCCCTTCCCATCCAGCGTCGCCAATTCTGCCTGCGTTTCCGTCGTCCCCTCTACCATTTCCCATTCCCACAGCGTCTCAGGCCCCGAGTGGCCCCAGTTGCGAGTCTCCCATGCGATCGGAAGTCGGCCACGATGGCCGCAACATCATATTATCGCTCCCACGTCCCTCCACATCGTACGCCAACTCGAAAGAGTTCAGCGCATAGTTCCAATCGTCCCCATCATCTCCCGTAGTCTCGGCGAATCCGAGTCAAGCACCTTTGATTTACCCGGTGCCCCCAAGTTTTACTGTGTCAGTTTTAGCATCCCTGGCCCCGAGTGGCCCCAATTAGCGTTACGAGTTCCCCATGCGTTCAGAAGTTGGCTACGATGGCCGCAACCACCCCTTACAGCCGGGGGCCACCCAAGGTTCCCGTACGTTTAGGAAGCTGGTCACGATGGCCCCACTGCGTTTTTGAAGTCGGCCACGATGGCCGCAATGTGTCTCATGAGGCAGCCACGATGGCCACGAAGTAGTTCAGCGTCCCCGAGCGGCGCCCCCCCAGCATGCGTTTTAGCGGTCCCAACATCTGTAACTGCAGTAGGTGTTCGGAGCTGTTCGGAGCTGTTCAAGGACACTCCGAACAGCTCCGAACAGCTCTGAACAGCTCTGAACACCTAATTGCGTTTACAGATGAAGTGGCCCAGCGAGTTTCCCATGGGGTCATGAGTCGGCCACAATGGCCGCAATGCGTCCCAAAGTCGGCCACAATGGCCGCAATGCGTCTCAAAGTCGGCCACGATGGCCATGAAGTAGTTTTAGCGTCCCCGAGCGGCGCCCCCCCCAGCGTGCATTCCAGCGGCCCCGAGTGGCCCCAGCGAGTTTCTCATGCGATCGGAAGTCAGCCACGATTGCCGCAAAGTAGTTTTATTCTTCCCGTATCAGTCTGCATACGCCAATGAGTTTGGCATATGTCTCTTGCCTCGTTCCAATCCCCCTTCACCCCCCGTGCGAAGATTACGAACCCAAGCGGTGGGTCACGCAGCGAAGAACCCAGCGGTAAGAAGCCCACGAGCCCACGCCGAGTGGCTGCGCTTCGATTGTGTTCCCGCCCCCGCAAGCCCCCAGACGTTAGGCAACAAGAGTGTGTAGTGATGCCGGTATAACTGTAACCTGGCGACACTATTTCGCGCAGACCGACAAGCTCGCGTTCATACGTGCCGGATTCAAGCCGTACCAGCCATGCACAGTGACCCTTTAACTTACGTTTCGTTTTATTTAGTTGTGACCCGACTCAAGATTCGTTTTTATTTGTGTTGTTTTGGTTTACATTTGACAGGTTTTCGCCCGAGCACTGCCACCCAGTACCTGCGATGGAGCCAGCAGCTCCCCCCACCATCCTCGTTCCAGTCCCCCGGGCCGTCTCTCTCCCCGTGCCCATGTTCCCGCCAGTGCCATTTCAGCGGACCTGAGCGTCGCCAGTCAGCATTGCTCGCTTCCGTCTTTCAAACGCAACCAGAAGCCGGCCGCGATCACCGCGAAGCGTTCCCCTTGGCGTTCCCCGCACCGCGCACCAGCATGCGCGTGTCAGCGCTCTCAGTATTTTCCCTCAGCGTCATCCCATACCCAGTCCCTCGTATCCTTACCTCTTTTAGGCCCACATGCCAACGCAGCGAAGATCCCAGCGGCATGTAGCAACGAACCCGAGCCGAGCAACTATTCACCGGCTGCTCCCCGATCTGCGCAACACCTGGACATTGTACGTCAAACGAGTGATGAGCTACGCAGCAAGGATTCCGTCAAGGAATGCAGCGGCAAGAAACAAGCAAGCAGACAAGACACGCGGGCGATTCCCACCGTTCCCAGTCGCGCATCCTCTGAGGACTGGGGACAGTCAGATTTTCAGCGGGGAGGAGAACCAGGCCCCCAGGCGCGGTCGAGTAGTTTTGCGTTTCCGCAACCACGTCCAAGCCGACCCAACGCACCGGCGGAGTCACATCCAGACTCACACCAGCATCGCTCTCGCCCAAGCTATTTGTTCAACTCCGACTTCAACTTCCCCCCGACACTGCTCATGCCGCTCCAGAATACCGTCTCGACATCTCCGTTCAACCCGCTGGCATCAACGCAATCATGCCACTGCTCGCTCTTCCAGTCGCTTCGCCCAAGTCCCGCACCACATCGCTCTCGACAACGTCGAACCATGTTCTTTCCCAGTCCATCACCGTTACACAGCCTCAGTCCAGAGTTACAGGAGCCTCGTTTCGACTCCAGTGGCCGCGCAACCCAGGTAGACTGACACAAGAGTGAGCAAGCCGCGAACGCGCAAGCCCCTACGCCGCGCAGAGACTCGCAATCGCACGTCGAGTTCTTGACACCGTTTCTCAGCTCTGCAAAGCACTCACTGGAGCGACGATCTGCCCATCGGTAGCTAGGAGTCGACCTGCGCAAAGCCAACACGAGACATTTGCGAATCCCGCGACAACGTGCCCAGCAGCGACTCTTGCTCTGCGAGGAACGGTACTCATCAAAGTCCTTCGAGTGTAGGCCGGCGGTCGTGCAGATGCCCCCAGTTCGTCGGAAGATCGGGCGTCCATGTCACTTTGGCAGCAGCTTTCGTGACGCGCGAGGAAGAACGCAGCAATACTTAGTTAAGACGACTTCGGCAGGAGCAGAAGCGCAAAACGAAGGCTTCGGCCACAGCGCCACATGCGTGCGGATGCCTGCGGCGAGTTACAAGATCAGCGATGCGTTTTTGGTAGCCTCCCCAGCGTTCACGGACCCCGCGGAAACGTGCACAAGATACGCAGAGCGACTTTGTCGAGAACCAAGAGTCAGCGCACATCGAAGACAATGGCAAGTAAGAGTGCAGCAGCAACTGTAGCAACTCCGCGCGGACGTCAGTGATCCGCAAGTACATGCGCGGCAAGAGCGACTTCGCATTCCAGGAGGGAAAACCTGGCAAAGTACTGCAAGCACAAGCATGCCAACAACGGCGCTGCAATCGTGCAGCCTTCGGCGACTCAGTCAGGCATCGAGGAAGACACCGCGTACCATCACACGTATTTCCGACTCCTGCGACAGCACGCCCAGCGAATGCGACTCTGCCCAAGATATAGGCACCCATGCAGATGTTTCCGCGGAGATGTGTGCAACAGCGACCTGAACCCATAGGCAGCAGAGCGAACACGCATGCGCTAGCGACCACGCCATGGCCATCCCGCGAAATCGTGCACGAAGGAACGTGATACAGTTCGTTTACGAGCAACACCCAGCACTGCAACGAGCGACAGTTCCCAACATCAGTAGCAGCGTTTCCAAGCTCCACGAACACGCGCAAGAGTACCGGCAACTGTGCCACGATCGTGCTGCGTTCGGCGACTCGTCTAGGCGAAGAGGACATCTCCGTGTTTCAGCTAACAGGTGGTGACTCCCGCAGCATTGCGTACAGACACTCAAAGCATCGGCTCCCCGTGCACGAGAGCCCCCAAGTACGCAAGTCATGGCAACAGTGCAAGCGTGACGCGAGCATAGGCAGATCGTACATGGTGACGACCCGGTCTCAAGCGTCGATGGTAGCATCAGCAAGGTTCGCAAGTATGAGCGCGGCAAGGACCCCAAGTTCAAGGATATCAGTGAGCGCGCCGCGATCGCGCGACCTCCGGTGACTAGCTAGGCGACCTGGAAGACCCTATGTACCAGCTGCGTCAATCACAGCACGGCGTGCGCAATGGTAGCACTTCGGTTCAAGACAGCGAAAGTACGAGTATGATGGCGATGGCGACAACGCTCTGCGGACATCGGTCCCCTTTTGCGACGTTAACGACAGCGTGCACTGCACAGCCAATGCGACTCAACTCATCGGTGCAGCCACGCAGGAGGGTCGCGGGTACGCAAGTCACGGCAAAGGCGCCAGCGTTGCGTCGACTTTGGCAGCTCAGCAAGGCGACAACATCACGCCTGCGTTCCAGAGAAAGCCCTTCTGATCAGCGGCCACGATCGGCGACGGCCACTGGTATGCGCGACAAGGCTTATAGCAATACGTGCGCGGTACATGCGGATCGACTTCGTCGAAAGTGACTCCTAGCGCGAAGAGCAGTACAAGACTTCAGCGGCAGTACCGGTGCCACTTGTGCGCGGGTACTCGCGGCACGTTCAGAGCCCGGCGATGGCATACGGCACCCGCGACTGCGTTTACAGCAACCACGGCGATGTGCGCGACGTCCGCGGATCGGCAGCACCACGAAGTCAAGGAATATTGCGCAAGGTGCCGAAGCAAGCGTTTTTGAGTCGCGCGGATGCGTGCGCGATAGCGGCTTTGTGTAACCAGGAGCGTCTGTTCAGCCAACGACGTCAAGTGTCAGCGTCACTCAGTCAAAGCGCCACGATCGCACGGACTTTGGCAGTTCAGCAAAGCGACTCTGTCGACAAGGACTACCCCCAGGTACGCGACTCACATGCGCAGCAACACGCGCGGAGGCCACACCGGGCCACATTGGACTCGCCTCACGCCTCGAAGACGACCGCGATCGACCGACACCCTACGAACCGAATCAAACCTTGCGCACACGGATGACTGAGGACAGTCAAGATCTCAGTTGGGAGCGGATAATACGCCCAGCGCACGGCTGGCCAGGTAAATCGACGTTTTTGCATCTTCCAGTACTTTCTCGCACCGCTCTGGCGGACCGGACTTTCCCGCGCTTCGGCCGATTCGGGTCTTTTCTGCTACTACCCTTTCCTCCTGCTTTGCGACCTCGCTTGGTTGCTTCTAGGGCTTCACTCTACTTTTAGATCTACATCTTGGCTTTTCAGTATAAATACCCTCTGCAACTACTCCTTTACACCACTTAATCTTAGTTTTCCCCTCTGGGCTTCAGAGCTCAGTAAGGGTCTATTCCTCCTACTTCCTCGCGCTCCCGAGCGTCTCGCATTCGCGCGCGCTCTTAGCAATTTTAGATCGACAGTTCCCCAGTCTATGCAAACCTCTGTGCGAAGTTAGGAGTCCCGCGAAGGCCTGCACGACCGGCAGCGCGGCTTCACGCCTCCCCGAACCCGACGCTCCAAGCTGCACCTAGAAGCGCTTACCGGTAGCTTAGGGTATCAGCGGCATGCTTGCAACGCAAAGCGGCGGGTGCAGCAGGTGGCCTATGGATGGCCACAGTGCGTGAGTGGATGTGTAGATAGCAGAGATGGATGGAAGACTCACAAGGCTGTTTTGGGGGTCGGTACTAGGTACGGTGAGCGGCAGGATGGCTCATGTGTACCTGTGAGATGCAACGGGGAGAGATGAGGGTGGGAGAAGGCAAAGGAATTAGAACGGCACACGCTGATTTGAAACTACAGGCTTACAATGACATGGTGATGGCGACGACCGGTGCTATGGATGGTTGCAGGTGCAGATTGTGGTGTGGCGGCGGCGGCGGTGTGGCAGCGACGAGGGCAATGAAGAGAACGGTGTTGTCTGGCGGAATGGGAAAAGGATTCCCACGATTGGGCCACTGTAATCAACAGCAACGCGACACGTCTTTTTTGTCAAGTCGCTCACTCTACTAGTGGTGTCAGGTGGATGCAAATGGTCACGAGGATGCAAATTTTTAAAATGGCCTCAGATCACCCTCTTCCCGTGGTTCTTTCTGCCCAAAAAAAATACAGTAGGTACAGTAGGATCTGTAGATATGAGATCATAACAAAAAATAAAAATATATTGAGAATTTCGACTACAGTGCGACAAGGAAGAGAGGGGAGTCGTAAAAAGTAAAGGCCAAGACCACCAGATCCCAACGATCTTGCTAAATGCCACGCAGATCTGTTGGAATAGAGTGTTAGAATAGACAAATGAGAACACCCATGATAAATTTGGGGTGATATCATACATGCGATAGAGTTGTAGAAGGTAATCTCACCTTGGGGGGCCAGTGCGTGATCAAATTTGCATCGGGGGTTGAAGTCGGTCGTGCTCCCTAGGAGCCAAAAAGAAAATAAGCAAAAATCACTATTGAACAGTATATCCATTCTTCTATTGGTATGTACAATATGAAGTAGCTACGATGTGTTGTTGAAGCTACAGAAAATAAAATGTCGATTTTTGCATAGGTACGACCACACTAGTATGCAGACCCGAAGCCAACTACTAGCTCGCCAGTCGCCTTCTTTGGCATCGTTGTGTTTGTCATCTTCTCATTGTCAGGGGCGTGCAGTGACGACGATGGTGGACAACTCCTCTACTTCAGCGACAACGCAACCACCACAACCACGATGAGGGGCCACAAGAATTCTCTACCCTTGCCGCCCTCACCCTCCACCTTCTCCCTCACCCTCTCACCTGATAGCTGCTACCCATCACCCTTACTTGCGGGTACTTACAGGTCATCTCGCTGCGCCTCCTGCTTTGCGTTTATGGTGCACCTAAACTCCCCTCCGCTGACCTACCCACTTGGCTCCACAAAGGATTTAGATAAGTTTTCTTTTTCTTTTTTCTTCCCATCTCATCTCGAACCAGTGCAGGACAACAGTGGTTATAACACTGCCGCCGTCTCCTCCCCTCGTGCACATTCAGGCCACCCGACCTCACTGCGCGCAGAACGCCACTACACCTCGTCGCCCACACAACGACCTGCCAACCCCGTCGTGCACAACCGCTACCACCAGTCCACCACCCCACTGCCGCAACAACCATGATGATGAAGCGTCAAAGACGACTGACCACAAGCGTGATGGCAGTGATGGCGACAACGATGGCAAGGCCACAAGCACTGCAACAATGAGGGCTAGGCGGCGGCAGTGATGAAGCGACGAAGGCTGCAGCGACGACGATGAGAATGGGGCAACGACGGACTCTGTACTTAATTTGTAATATGAAATGTTCTAAAAATCGAGAAGCTCGAAAAGTGAGTGGGAATGACACCGGCAGCACAGTCCAGCGCGGCGCACGCTTCGGCAGCCTGGGTAAGTATGGTAAGTGTAGCTACAATCAAGTTAATCAACCCGCCACTAACCCGCCAAACCCCCACTGCGGGTACGGGTACAGGCGGGTTGCCACGACACGACCCGTACCCGTACCCGGCGTACCCTACCCGCTACCCGGCCCGGGTATTCAAACCCCCGGGCAATCCCTAGATGAGCGACTTGGGATCTTGTAGTAGCTTCCCAAACATTCTTTTCGTCGCTCTCTTTTTCTTGAAGAGGGTCCAACGTTCATGTGCGAACGCCAGGCAGTCAAGGATGAAATGTTGCGGTGTTTCTGGGCTATGACCGCATGCCAAGGGGGGTCCGGACCGTGGTTCCGTGACCCGATGCCGGGGGGGGGGGGTCAGCCGAAAGTCCTTAAAAAAATTTACTTTTTGGGCGTCTGGAAGGCCGGCCCGTTGATCCGTTGGGTTCGTTACTGGTTCGTATGGTTCGTTTCATCGGCATGCCGCTCTTTGTCGCTCTGCCGTTGCCTAGCTCCCACACCCGCCACCATTCTTGCAGCACCCATCAGGAAGAGGCAGCTGACGAACGAGCTGGGGTTCAGCCCAGTGATCAAGATAAGTCTTTTTTTGTTTTTTGTTTTATTGTGTTTCTCACTCTGTCCCTCGCCTCTGTAGTACCTGAGCTCCCTCTCACGGAAGCCCGCCGCCACTACCACCCCATCATGGCGCACAAGACCCGTCACGCCTCACGACGCACCCGCCATACCGCCTCGCACTTGCAAGAGGTGCTCCCCACGCCACCCTCCTCAGGTCCCCACTTCCGTCTCACCGCACGCAAACCCGGGGTCGCCGCATACACCTTTCGCCATGGGAATCCGCCACCACCGCCACCCCGTCACAGTGCGCAAGACCCATCACGACGTCGCGCTGCGACACAATGCCACGCCATCACGCCATCACAACACAGCGTGCAAGCCCCCACAATGCCACAACACAGTGTCGACGCTGCACGAGATCCCACCGCAACGTCAACTCAACACGGTATGCAAGGCCTGCCCTAACGCCAGCCGCGAACGACGACGGGCCGATGGTAGTTTGGACGATGCGGGGTCGGGAAACTGTCGGGAAGTGCACAGTGGACACCCGCCGAGCCCTCCAACGCGCACCACTCGATTTCTATTGCCGAGCTCTCACGTCCAGATCCGATCCAGTTCTACGCACGACGACGAGCTACATGACAACGGCGCGTCGCATCTACTCGTCCGCGTGGTGCGTCACTCCTCCTAATCATTCCTCTTTCCAAACACAACGTTGACCCACGACACGACCAACACGGCGCCAACATTTGCGACGACTGGGCAGTGACGACGACAGCCGCGGTGACGACGCTGACGAAAAACGTGACAATCGCAGACTACAACCACGACAACCACGACACGACAACCACGACCACGACCACGACAACCACCGCGACCACGACCACAACGACCCACAACGACGGAACTGCAACGACGAGGTGATGACCGACCACAGCAACAACCGCAACAATGGCAAGGCGGCGAGACAATCACGACGACGACGAAGACCCCAACAGCGACGGCGACTGACGACGACCGCAGCAGCAACTACGACGACGACGACTGCAACCGGCGTGCCACGACCTAGATACTGTAGTAACTGTAGTTTTTATTTATTACATTGTATCACGGTTGTCGCGGGTCCTGCACCCCCCTGACTCGAAAAATAAGAGTTATTTCATGCATCTGTTAGGCTGCGCGCGAGTGCGGCATGTTCGGAAATGCAAAAGGTAACAGCCCGGTTCTATATTAGGAAATTTTTTCCTTTTTTGGGGGTGCACCGGGGGGGGGGGGGTGAGGCTCGACCCCTTAAAAAAATTTACCGACCCCGTGCGATTATAAAATTTGCTGACCCCCCTTGCCGCATGCTGGGCAGTTTGCGCTCTCCGTTCTTTTGAATCTGAACAGGTAGGCGTTGAGGGGGGAATGTCCCGATCTAAGCTGGAATAGCCAACTTGCTCCTTGCCTAGTAAGCTTGGGGTCGCTCGTCAGTTTCATGAATTTTAGAGAAGGTAGCGATACGTCTATTTGTATAAGTCTGTGTGACCGTATTGACGTCTGCCAATCTTTCTTCCACCAGGTTTTGAGCTTGCCTTTGAAGTGTTGTCTTGCTGCGGATTTGTTGATCTTAAGCGTTTTGCGGAGGTGCGGTGGGAGAGTGGCGGGCGGCGATGTCTTGCCACTTGCGGCTGCTTTCGCCTCCTCGTCTGCTCTTTCGTTACCTTGAATGTTTACGTGTCCTGCTGTCCAGCGGATTGTGAGCGAAAGCTTGTTTCCCCCCGCTTTGCGTATCTTCGACGCCGTTGTGCGGAAGAGTTCCGCTAGTGAGTGACCTGAGCTGCTACCCGGGGAAGTGATCGCTGAGATCACCGCCTGGTTGTCCACCCCTATCGCAATGCTGGTCTTGTTGTCCTTCTCGGTCTTGATGAGATGGAGTCCTAGTAGGAGTCCCACCAGCTCCGCCTCGAAGACCGTGTGTTGCTCCAGTGAGCCTAGGTGGTAGTGTAGCGTTCTCGTTTCTTTGTCCGCCCTAACGAGTATCGCTGCTGCTCCCACCTCTCCGTCGTACCGCCTTGCCCTTATTTGCGCTGTTGTTAGTGATCTTGTCCGCGTCGACGGCCATGCGCCCCACCGCGAGGGGGCGGCCCCCGGGCATCGCGCACGAACTGCGCAACGCTGACGAGGGCACTGGCGAGTGCGTGCGCTGGCACCTGCACAACTGCAAAAGGGAAACAAAGAAGAATGTGAAGGGAAGGGAGGAGGATCTCGCGCACCGCCTGGTACCATGAGGTCTGCGCCGCCGACGAGGACGAGGATGACAGCGGCGGGAGTGGTGAGCACTGGGAGCAGCGTTGGGTGCTTCCAGAGAATCGATCGATCGATGTAAGTCAGTATTCGTGAAGGTGAAGATAGCATGCGCACCTGTGGGAATCAGCTCATCGAACGATGAACCCAAGCCTTTCCCACACTGAACCAGAGCGGGTCGCCGTTCCCTGACGTGTAGAAGACCTGTAAGATGAGCACGGCCGCATGCTTCGTCCCCCATCTCGTCCAGGCGTTCTACAAGAGGGTGCATACATTGGGATCGCCGTTGTATGCGCTAAACATTTGTACGAGAAGACCATCAGGCACGAGCGCGTCGGCAATTTCGGGGGCCAGCTGGAACCGCTCGGTCGTGCGCGCTTTGAATTTGCGTCTGTCTGACGATCTGAGAGGGGCTGGCGAGACAAGTCTATGAGATGTGGCTCAACTGGAACGACTATTTTTACTTGATGTCTTACTGTATCCCGAACTAGAAAAAGGAGAGGCCTTTTGGGTTTGGATTAGACACTGGCTAGGCTCAGCTGGCTGTACTCGCAAACTGGTGCGCCAAGACGGACGAGCGCCAAGATCTAGACGAAGGTCCGGGCCGGTTCAGTCAGCAAATGAGTTGGTTTGTATTCTACCTGATTCTCTGTCATAGCCTTGAGCGTGTGCGAAGACGTGATATGGCCTTGCTGTTTGAGGTGTCTATATAGGAGTGGCGAGGAAGCGCCGTACCCCCAGATCGCTCCTCTGCTATCCCCTCCCCCACCTTGTCACTTGCCTGTCAAGATGGTCAATTCCACGATCCCGGCGTCATCCTGCAGGATTCCTGTGTGTACACTTCCTGGCCTGGGTCTAGGGCCTAGACACTCCGCTGAACTCGTTCTTTACCTTGCCAGTGTCGGTAGTGAAGCTCTGGCACACCATAGACGGCCTTTTCATGTGAGTCCTCGCAGTCCCCGCAGCGGTCTCCTCTCACCCCCCATTCGCTTTCCTGTTCCAGATGGGAGTTCTTCATCACTCTCGAATATGAATTGAGCGTCCTCCGAAGGCGTCGCCCATACCAGTGGCCAATATTGGTCTGTCCTTGGGCCGCCTTCTTTCGGGTTCCGTTGCCCGCGCGCTCAGGGCCTCTTGTTGATCACCCCTCTCTGTAGATTTACTCTCTGACACGCGCGTGCACCCTCATTGCCGTAATTCTTAATATGCTCGGATTCGACGCCTCAAGTCCGATCAATTGTCATGTGCGTATCATTTCCGTCCTTCCTACGCTCGCCTGACCTCCGCAAAGCTATGGATTATCTTTGAACTCGTGAGTCGTCTCTTTCCGGTGGAGAACGACGGCTAAGGGCCTCCATTTCGGTAGATATTTGCTTACTCGGCCTTCGCGGCCGCCTCACTTCTGATCGTGCTTCGCATGTGCGTCTATTTCACCATGCAATCCTTCTTCCCCGAAACGACCGCCCATATTGTGATTGTCGCTACGTAGATTCGCCATCTGGGATGGAAACAAATCGCCGTGTCGATTGCGATGAGCGCCTGGCTCACCAACGTTGCGTTCCTTATCCACAGTACGTCCCCACCCCGTCTCTTCAAAAGATCAGAAAGCTCATAGGCCCGGTTTTGTCGTGCAGATATCACGAAGGTGAGTTTACCTGTCCGCCCGCCTAAGGTTGCCGACTCACTGTCTGCAGCTCCGCGCTACATGGGTGCCTGTGCCAGACGTCTGCGCAGTGCTAAATATTGAGAGCAGCAAAAATACCGTCATCGTCACGCTTGTTACAGATGTTATCTTATGCCTCACTATGCTTGTTGGCTTACTTCGCCTGCGCCAAAACGGCACCACCATGGTGGCCTTGTGGAACTTCCTCTGGAGGCAGGTAGGTAGTGGGTCGTATCTCGCCCTCTCCGATCGCTTATACGTTTCCCATTTGAAAGGGTCTCATTTGGGTATTCTTGGCCACCGTCGTGCAAATCGTCCCGACGGTCAGTCTGATCACGCCCTTCGTTTTCTTGTCTTTGTCTCACTGCCGTTCTTCTACTGCAGGTGTTTATCAGCTTGAATTTGAACGGTAAGATCCATTTCGTCGTCAGTCTGGTAACGAAGAATAACGAGCTTTGATTCCGTTGGGAAAACCAGATCCTTTCGATCTCGTAGGTTTCCTAGGAGGTTTGCTGCTACACGTGTATTTCTCACGCCGTCCCTACCATACAGATGTTCCAAACACCCTCACTCATCGTCATGTCAATCGCTGCGACGCGGATGTATCGCTCATTGACAGACTTTACGAGCACCTCTGGGCTGTATGTGCTCTCCCACTTCCTCCGTTCTGTCCTCACGCCAACCGCGGCCGACGTCGCATTCTCGGTAGCACTCAGACTCGGAGTGGGCGCACGACCACTTCAGAACCCAAACGGATCTCCACAGCGCCAATTCCGCTCGACCGGATAGAGATGGAGGTGGCCGTGCACAGGCCGTACGAGGAGGATTACCCGCCGGTGCATGGGGACCGATATAGCTCGTATGTCAGCACGGATAGTCACTCGCAGGACAAGCCTGAAGCCGCCCGCGCTGGACTCCGACAACGACCTCGAGAACGGTGTCAAGGCATGATGAGCCCCCTGATGGCAGAAAATATCACCTGCGGCCCACGACGTGTTTGTCGTTTGTACGGAGTGGCGCTTAGTCGACCCACCTTAGGTTTATGGTCCAAGTAGTAGTAGTAGCAGTAGTAGTAGTAGTAGTAACTTATTTCATTGATTCTTGGGAGAGGGCTTTTCCTTGGCGATGACGTTCGTAGGTTCACCAATTGGGGACACGCGGATCGGTAGTTTGTAACTTCCTTTTTGGATAGCTTGCGGCCCAACCTACTGTAATCTCAAGTGTCTACTTGTGTGACCATCAACTCGTGAAACAATATAGCACACCTTATCCTACAACATGCAAGAGCCATCACAGAAGACGACCAGACGGAAGGCACGGGCACCTCGGAGATAATGGGGACGGAATGGGTTTGGTAACGGGGCTATGCACGTTCACATGGTATAGCTTGGAGTTGAGTGCAGTGATTCGAGTCGAGATCATGAGATCCACGCTGCGAATCATACAACGCTCCGCGGAATCGTGTTGATCACAGGTAGCGCTCTGTCCTAGGAACGTGGATACGAAGAGCACCTCGGCCGACTTGGAAATCTCTCTCACTGCATGTCCAAGGCTTTATGGGAAACCCTGCAGATGCCCCCTGGACTCCATTTACTCTAGATGATCCAGAACAAATAGCTCCTTGACTTCACACTCGTAGTACACCGTACCGCGCCATTGAGGCTCAAGCTTGAGTCTTAGTGTGGGTACGGTTTATGGTATCCTGTCATCGTACTAGTGGCATGTTCTACTACTAGTATTTCACGTGTCCATACCGGTAATAACCACCACTACCCGGACGGTGTGTCCTCCAAAGCCCATGTTTCACATGTACCACGCCCCGACAAGACCTCTGCGACCCTGTGCTGTCCGTGTGCCATCGCTTCTTGCATTGAAGTCCGTCCATCGGCGTTCCGAGCATCCACATCTGCGCCACGCTCTACTAAGAGCAGGCAAATATCGAGGTGCCCCCCCGCCGATCCGCGATGCAATGGTATCTCCCGGAACCTCGTTTTTGCGTTCACATCGGCACCATGGTTGAGTAATAATCGCGTAACCTCCAGATGTCCATAATCTGACGCCTGAAGCAGCGGGGTCCGGCCGGCTCGGGTCCGCGAGTTCACGTTTGCGCCGCGTTCAATCAGTAATTTTGCCACCTCCAGTCTCCCCGAGCCCGACGCGTCTTGCAATGCAGTGCTACGCCTGCTGTCCATTTCGTCGACATCCGAACCTCGGTCAAGTAATGATCGTACGACGTCCAGCTGTCCGCTTTTTGACGCAGCGTGTAACGAGGGTTGCTCGACGTCAAGGAATTCTACCTTTTCTCCATGTTTCGGTGGCGGCTGAACAGTATTAGGGGGCCGATTTCGCGGTCGGAGCATCGGCACTGCACCCGCCATGTGTCTAGATAGGAAATTTGCCACCTCGAGTATCCCGTTGTCGAATGCCAGGTCCAATGGCGTCTTATTCTCGTCATTACATATGCTGAAATCTGCGCCACTCTCGAGAAGGAGCTTCACGATGTCAAGATGGCCATTGAGTGCTGCTGAATGCAACGGGGTCCGGCCTGAGTCGTTGGGGGTATCCGGGTCTGCACCGTTGTCAATTAAGAGCCGAACGACATCCAAATGACCGTTATCCGATGCTATATTCAGTGGATTCCAGCCGTCTAAGATTCGATGGTTCACATCCGCCCCGCGCTGGATTAGTAGCCGTGATATCTCCACATGTCCGATACTGGAAGCGAAGACTAATGGAGTAGAGTGATACTTGCGGTCTGGAAGGTCGACGTCTGCGCTGTGTTCGAGTAGTAGCCGTACAATGTCAGCGCGTCCGCCACTCGATGCCAGGTGCAGTGGGTTGCGCCCCGTAAAATCCAGAGCATTTACATTAGCGCCACACCGAAGAAGCGAGCATGCGACATCAGTGTCGCCAAGGTCTAATGCCGCGATCCATGAAGTGTTGTGATACCCTCCCCTGGCATCAACATCCCCCGGGTAGGTCGCAATCAGGTGATCCACAAGCCAGCGGAGACGGCAATGTATGGCGTAATATAATGGCGGCGCCTCTGGTCGCTCGGGGTGCTTCGTAGGCATGGATTCTCGCCAAGGGTCGTCGATGTCGTATATCCACACCCATGCAGAGAACTGTGGATTCTCCCGGTCAAACAGGCGCTCCGTGGCCTCCCGGATTGTCGATGACACATTCTCGAACTGGCGTGTTCGAACCAGTGTCGTGCCGCGTAATCAGCGAGTGGAAAGTCCCTAATGCTCTCTTTGTCGATGCGGTCGTCGAGTTTGAGTAAGACCCCGAGGGAGGCTTGCGCAAGGGTGGCATGTGCCAAGTGAGGGACGATGCGATAGCAAGACAGATCCTCGCTCGCCGCGATAAGCCGATCGGATGTCAGGAATTCCTTCACGGAAAAGTGGGAAAACTGAACGATTCGAGACCCGTTCACATTGACGATCGTGATGAGACTCGAGCACGCCGAAAGTACGGCTTCTTCTGCGTCGCCTAGTCGCCAGCCTACGTTGAACTGTGGGACCGCTCCTGGACCGAACCGGACTGCCAGAATCTCTGCAAGCTCCTCGACGCGAAGTGGTCTAACAGATACGGCGAGACATTGCAAGAGTCGGTGTGCGAATTGCCGCTTCACTTTATTGATCCTGCGTAACATGTGTTCGTATGTTTCGTCCAACGTCTCCGGCAGGTGGTCCAAAATACTATGGATACTTGCAGGGAAACATTGGCGCAAGATATCCAACAGGCAGTAAACCCATCTGAACCTGCCGCATTATTAACCGACAGTCCAGAAGAACTATAGAAGGAATCGCTCACATGCCGTCTGCCTTCTCTGAGAGTCTATTGATAACCAACTGCCTATTCTCTGACTTCCATCTTCGCATATGTCGATCGGACTGGACCACTGATTTGATGTATCCTAAGATGTCCGCCGTTTGTCCACTTTCTTCGTGGAGTGAAATACGGAACGACGCCAATGGTTCGAGAATGGACCGGATGTCGATCTCCGGCCGACTGGAAACACATAGATGTACATTTGGAAGTTGCGAACCGACGAGATCTTCCAGGAACTGGAGCACATTTTCACGAGACGTCGGCATGCCGGAGATGTTCGGAGATTCGTCGAGAGCATCTATGATGATATACGTCGCTGGCTGTCCTGGGACCTCGAGCATGTCGGTCAGACATTGTGAAAGTGCGTCATCTGAAGGCTGCTGGGCTCCTTCATCGTGGTCCAAATAGAAACGAGAGAAAATATCATGGCAGGCGTCAGACCTGGCACTGAGCTGGAAGAGGAGGGAAGAGAGTAGATCGCGTCGTTGTTGCTTGTGAGTGTCCCTGAAGTCGAAGAAGAAGTAGGCCATCAAAGCGAGTCCGGCCTTGCGCATCCTGTCGATCTCTCGGACGATCGTAGACCTGGAAATGTGCGTGAATATCCACAATTGGAGGTGGTGAAGCACCACTTACATCAGAATAGTTTTCCCGGAACCGGCTACAGAGAGGGAAAGGAATCAGGATTGTGGCAAGGCCAATGTTGGAAACTCACGCTTTCCATGGATCCACAACAGGGAGCCCTTCGCGTTCCACTCTGGCGAAGACGCTTCCCTCGCAGAACCACGTCGCAGTTCCGTCTTGATGGATGTCACGCGCAATGTTGTAGTTGGATGATGGATCTGGAGGGGAGAGCCAACTTCCGGGACTCCCTTTGTAAGCGGTCACCTGCGACTAGCTTTAGCACCACAGGACCACAATGGTAGAATCGATTAATAACGAACGCTTGATCTTGTTTATATCGTTCGCAATCTGTTGCATCATATCTGCCGTCATGATCAGCTTCTGCGACGCCGACTCATATCATGATAAATGCAATAAATGCTCACCCAAAGCCTTCCAGATGCCGTCCACTGATACTTTTCCATCTATCAAGACAGCTCCTCATTAGACCGTTTATTCGCCATCTGAGAAACCTTGCGTACCATCGATGACCACCTTGACAGTGCTTCACAAGTCCTGCAGACGACTTCGAGCGTCTGGGTCATAGTCATCCGACCCTCCTCTTGGGTGAGACGGTCTAGCCTGCGTAGGACAGCCTCTATCTCGCTTTCTCCCAGCAGCTTCTTTGCGAATTTCTCTGCGCAGCGTTGAGCCTTCGCGTATCAAAGAGATGGATCGACTTACTGAATCTGCCCTGCTTAATCTGTTTGGTAGCGAGAGCAAGCACGGAAAGTAGCTCGACCATTATTTTCACGCTTATCTCCGTCATTTCAGGAGTCAAGGGGAGGTCGGTGTAGATTCCGAAGTCGTTTGAGGAAATTCGCGAGGCATTCAAACAAGTCGACGAGCGCATCGTAGCTTGAGCTGACGCCAGTAGCTGCCTGTAGGAACCAGATATGACGAGGGGATGGAATCAGCGAGTGCAACGGGATACGTACTGCGATGAGGACATCCACGCCAGCAAAGACGGCCTTCGCTGGTTCGAACGGAACCTGGGAACAAGGTTGGTGAAAAATAGTAAGTACGAGAAGAACGAGGATATTTGGGCTCACCAAGGCAATAGACGCGCCAAGAACAGCAGATAACGTGTGGACGACGTGGACTACCGGGCTAAGCCAGTTGAGCAACTTGCGATTTCCGTCACGAAAATCTTTGAATTGGCCGGCCTTGTCCTCGAGTACCTTAAGGATATCATCAGGAGAACTGCCAGTTCGAAGTCTGTCTGGAAGGGGGTGTGTGGCGAGGTCTATTTCAACCTGCCTGCTGTAGTCGGCGAGAGCTGCATCGAGGATGGGTTGAAATGATAGCACTGGCAGGCATTTGTGCACAGTTTCACGAGGTGATATACGAGGGCGGTACACGGCGGTGTGTGGTATAAATACTCAGAGAGTGCCCGCATTCCCATCATAACACTGCTCTTCCCTGGAGTTAGTAGTTCCCGATTTCACGATGTGGGACTGAGACCATGAAAAAGGAAAGTGGGGTGGGAACAAAACCACGTGAGGAATAACGTTTGTGATGTCGCCCACCTTCGTGTGACTGTTGATGACTAATGGAAACTCGAAACGGCAGGAAAGTAGGCGAGAGAATTCTGGGATTCCTGTCGCAAAACTAGCTGTTTAAAACTTTAAATACACAAAATACTACGCTTGCGCGTCGCGCTGACGCGGCCTTCTCCTATTCATACAAGGGATACATCTGAGACAGAGGAAGGATACAATCTCGGAATACCTGTAATAAACAGGCTTGCGCGTTGCCTTACTAATATCCGCGAGTCACACGACGACGGATGAGTCATGTGTTCACAACATCACCCCGTTGTCAGTCTCTTGTGACTCCTGTCACAATCAGCAAACGAAACATCGAAATGGGAAACGAAGACCGTAACGCAAACATACAATCATCAAACAATCGGGATGCGGAGTGGCGAAGCGGTTTTACTGGAGACTGGAAGATCCTGGTACGTTTTTGTTTTGCTTTTGTTTTGCTCGCAGAGCTGCCGCGTCCTTCTTTTTCAGATCGGAACTTGCAAACCACAGAGACGTTTGAGAACGAGAAGATGGAACATATCGCTGGAGTCTTGCGCCGTTGTACAGGCTTTTGAGAACATAACCGTTTCACGTCTGTAGCTGGTACGTGTTTTTATCAGTTACATCTCTGATGAGGAAGGGACCATCCCAGCGCGGATGGAGCTTCGTACCGGCTTCATGCCGCCTTTTCACCATATCTCCAACACCAAGGCCTCTCTCTTGGTACGTTTCCTCTCGTTGGGATGCCTCCCTTTCCAGCCGAGACGCTGCTCGGTCGTTTGCGTCTTGGCGGAAGCGAGCCAGATCTTGAATATGCTCCAGCCGTCGCTGCTGGAGAAACTCAATCTCCTGGTCCGTCGGATTGCGTTGGAACGCTTGGTGGATCCTTTCACTAGGTAAGCGCGCCTCCCTTCCGTACATTAAGAAGAACGGTGACACACCCGTAGACGAACTTGTGTGCACTCGGTAGGCGAGCAAGGCGTCTGGAAGCAGTTCGTCCCACCGATTTTGTCTCTGGGGCGCCGTCATCCGGGCTAACATTTGTGTTAGGATATCGTTAAACTTCTCCAAGCGTCGAGCGACCATTGGTTTGTGGGTGGTAAGGAGTCGTGCGGGAGTGCTGAATCCCGAGGCGAAGAAGTAAGTTCTGCATTTCATAGGACAGGAACTCTGCGCCGTTGTCCGTGAGGACGTTAACTGGTTTTCCATAGGTATGGACGATGTATCGCAACATATCGGCGACGACCTCGCTCGAGCGTTGCGGGATTGCCTGGGCAATCGTCCAGTCGGTGCCGAGGTCCATAGCAGTGAGGAGATAACGGTTCCCCTTCAAGGTCTTCGGGAGAGGTCCGACAAAGTCGAACGCCCATGCATCTCCGGCGTCAACCCGTGGAATGGGGTGGAGCGGCTGCATAGAGACTGGGTCTCGGTGAGTGAACTGACACTCAGTCACAACTCTTCAGTGTACGCTCAACAATCTCTTGTGCGTACGGAATGTAGGCTCGAGTTCGGAGAGCGGCTATGATGGTCCTCGCTCCCAAGTGGCCCAACTCGCGGTGGATCGTCCTTACCAAGTCTTCGGCCATATCCTGCGTTGTCGGAACTTCGACCTCCACTTCCTCTCCCCAACGGTTGGGAGTCCTTTTGCACAAGAGGTCTCTGTTCAACAGGTACGATCCGTTTCCGACCGTAGCTGACTCCTCTCCTTGCTGTAGGCGTCTCTTATACTCCGCGAATGTCTGGAAGATGGCACTACGATCCTTCTTTTCTTCCTCGAACGGGCTCAATGGGGCAGCGAAGAGTGGAGTGAGGGTCTCGGAATCTGGTACGTCCTGGTGTCCTTTCCTTCGTGACAGGGCGTCGGCTACAAGCTGATGTCTTCCGGGCCTATAGATGATTTCGACATCGAAGTGGGCAATATCATCCACAAAGCGCGCAAGTCGACGACCAAGATTTTTCTGTGTCAGGAAATATTTAAGGGACTCATGATCGGTGCGTACGAGGATGGGTGACCCCTCGATGTATCCTCTCCATTTATGGAGCGCGTATACGATCGCCAGCATTTCTCGCTCTTGTGCGGAATACCTTTGTTCGGTAGGTGTCATGCGTCGCGATTCGAAGGCGATGGGCCGTAAGTCTTTCTCTTTGAACTTGAAACGGTCTTTTTGCTCACCAGCCTCTTTCCCCTTCTTTATTTCAGCGGACGGGTCGGAAGTCTGCTGAAGTACGGCGCCAAGGCATTCCCCAGAGGCGTCTGTGTCTATTACGAACAGTCGCCAAGGCGTAGGGTGCATGAGCAGATCGGTCGAGGTTAGTGCGTCCTTCAGATGCTTCATTGCCAACTCACAATCGTTGGTCCACCGGATAGGTGTTCCTCGAATGCGGGCTTCCCTCCAACAGCTTGTACATCGGACCGGCGGTCTTTGCGAAGCCTCGTATGAACCGACGGTAATAGCCAGCGACATTCAAGAAGCCGCGTACCTCGGAAATCGTCGTACACGACGGCCACTTCAAGATCGCATTCGACCTTCTCTGGATTCGTTCGGAGATCTTCCCCGGACGCTATGTGACCCAGGTACAGTATCGAGGGACGACCCCACATACATTTCTTTTCGTTCAGGATGAGGCCGTGCTGGTTAAGTGCACGTACGACGTCGAGAACGTTTTGCATATGTTCTTCTTCTGTTGACGAGAAAACAATCACGTCGTCCAGGTATACCATGGCACAGCGATCGATAAAGGTGCGTAGTATCTCGTTCATCATCATTTGAAAGGTGGCAGGGAGCGTTCGTGAGCCCAAAGGGCATCACACGAAACTGGAAATGGCCATATCGACAGGTAAACGCTGTTTTCTCCTTCGCGTCTTCGGCTAATCTTACCTGCCAGTATCCACTGCGAAGATCCAGGCATGTGAAGTGTCTCGCTCCTGCAAGATTTCGGTAACACTCATCTATCCGGGGTAAAGGATAGGCGTTTGGTTTGGTAAGTTTGTTAAGAGCACGATAGTCAACGCAGATGCGCGACGTACCGTCCTTCTTGGGGACTGGGATGAGGGGTGACGACCATGGGGATTCGGAAGGTTCGATTACTCCCTCGTCTAACCCGTCGTCGATGAAGTTTTTGATGGATTCGTGTTCGACAGGTGTAAGGGGGCGTCCATAGCGCCTCAGTGGCTTCGCATCCCCAACATCAATTTGATGTACCCATTTCCGAAGGGGCGGAAAGCCTACCTTGTCTCTGAAAGCACCAGGTATGGCTTCCTTGACGATCTTCTTTACACGCTCACCAAACTTCTCCCTGACAGTTATGACGCTCCCATCGTTAGAGGCCGTCGATTCGTTGTCCCGCGCGACTGTGTCGTTCGTCGTATGGTGAAGAAGCGTGGGAGGACGAGGTCCTTGGTGTGGGAGTCGAAGGCGCCAAGCGAGCTTCGTTAGCAAGTTTGGCATTCCTGGTCGTTCTTGGGCGAGGACTGGCTTGATGAGGAGACGAGTACGTTTCTCCAGGGTGAGTGAATTCGTATGCGTCGTCGTCCCATCGCGGGACGGCGTCATGTCTCTTGAGCCAAGTACGTCCCAAGAGCAGGTCATAGCGGAACTGAGAAGCCTCGTCCAGAATATAGGCGTAGCACTTGGAGATCAAGCCTCCGATGCGGAGCGAGAACGACGCAAAGGCCGTAGTCGTTGTCCGTCCGGCGCCGACAATCTCCCGCGTCGTAATCGGAAAGACTTTCGCTTGGGCTGCGCGGGCCTTTTGAGCGGTAATGTAGTTCGATTCTGCTCCAGTATCGAATATGGTATTGACCGCGATAAAGGCAGGCGCGTTCGTCGGCAAAGTAGACTTTGGAGGGCCGATCTCCACCCTGTAGATGGGTAGCCCGGGATGCGAGACAGTGAAGACTTCAAGAGGGTCCTCCTTAGTTCCTCTCAAGACGTCACTAGGGGGGGAGTCTGGAGATAGCCAACCAGGCTTGGGCGAAGGGGGCCTCTCGGGGAACACAGGTGAGACAGGTCGCCATTCATTTTCTTCGACTGACTTCTCCGAGAGCACAGGAGAGACGGGTCGCCATTCCTGCTCAGCAGGCCCTTCGAGGAACCGGTTAGTAGCGGGTCGCAGCTTCCTCTTCCGAGCTGCGCAGGCAGGGATTACCATGTCCTTGCTAGGCGAGCCAGGATCTCCGGGAGACGCGAAGCGGACGGGCGTCCATTGCTCGCTCCAGTCTGGTTCAACCCCGTCGTAATACACTATGTTGGCCAAGTCTTCTTCGTCTTCTTCGGTAAGTGGCCCGCATTTATCTTCCATCATATTGGCCTCGGTAACGAGATATTGCAGCTCCAGATCCGGTTTGTCGGGATTGTAGCTCTCCGGTACGTATTCTTCCGACGCGTAGCGCTCAGGTGGGATACTGCAGTTCAGGTTCGGGCCTCTCGACTTCAGACTTCTTCCGATTGATACTCTTCGTTTGCAGGATTCTTCGACCTCTTCAAACAGGTGCAAGGCTTCGTCGTCCTGGGACGTCCGGGCGCCATCCTCCTTTCCGCTGCCATCGGCCGAGCGTCTCAAGGGCTTGCGGCAGTCCCGCGCGAAATGTCCCGACTCATTGCAGTTATAGCAGCGAGCCGAGGCAGGGGGTCTGCGTGGGTCACGACTCATGTTCATCGCGTCGAGATCCATAGGCTCAGGACGACTCGACGAAGCTGTGGGAGTTAGATAGGGCATGGTGGTCGAGGCAGGGCGCATCGAGGATGAAGACGGGACACGATACTTTTTGAAGGGCCTCAGGGGGCCCGTTTGGTTGGCCGGCGTTCCCTGGGCCAGTTTGTTAAGACTGTCCCACTGTCTAGCAGCCGAGTAATAAATCGCCATGTCTTCTTCAGTGCGAGCCATAAGCTGTAGCGACAACTCCCTGGGGAGCTTCAAGGTGAAGCGGTACTTGCGATCATTGAACGTCATTTCAGGTTGCGGGATCTGAGCCTCGACATTCTCGAACTGGCGAGTATACTCAGTAACGCCTCCTCGGCAGTTCAGATTCTCAAGGCGAGCCCTAAGTTCGTTAGCGTGAGCAGGGTGAGCCCAATGGTTCATCATCATCTTTTTCAAATCATCCCAGGCCGGAATGCGTCCGTTATTCGCAAG
The DNA here is from genome assembly GCA_021525025.1 of Lactarius hengduanensis. Lineage (NCBI taxonomy): Eukaryota > Fungi > Basidiomycota > Agaricomycetes > Russulales > Russulaceae > Lactarius > Lactarius hengduanensis. The sequence continues at coordinate 24,009 of JAKELI010000638.1, forward strand.
CCTCCGGGCGTGATACCAAGCGAGTGCGGCCTCTCGAAAGACCTGAGTAGCATACTGAGTCCAGCAATCTCTTGGGACCTTGCCGGTGTCGAGCGCGTCCTCAGCCAAGGCTATCCACGCGGCAACATTGTCGGTTGTCTTCCCAGAGAAAGGTTGGACCACCAGTTTTGTAAAGTTCTCCCTAGGCGAGGAGGATCGCTGCTGGGCCGGGGGAGCAGCAATTGTAAGGTTCGTATGGGTGAATGCAGTTTCTATTGATCTCTGAAACTGCTGGGACGTGACTACAGTACTCTCCACGGCCTGGAACCGCTGCTCAAATCCGTGGAAGATAACTCGCATTGCTTGAAATACCTCTGGTGTAAACCCCTGCTGCAGAACCTCAATGGGAGACAGTCCTCCTCCCTGTCCTGCCGGGGCGTTCGCGTCTGCCATCGGCGCACTAGTACCGCGGGCCTACTAAGTGGGTTGCGCAACCAAATGTGTGTCGCGACACTCTCGGAGTGCGTGTCCCGCTGACCGAATAAAGATCAGGGGCGGCGCTATTACAGCGTAATAAAATAGTACCTTGATAGACTTGATACTATTGACGCGCTTTCTTTTCTTGTACAATGAACGACTGTTCTTGATCGTAGCTTTCTTCTGAGCATGAGCTAAGGTTAGGGTAGCCTCACTCACTTGATCAAGTGTGATGTCGCCCACCTTCGTGTGACTGTTGATGACTAATGGAGCTCGAAACAGCAGGAAAGTAGGCGAGAGAATTCTGGGATTCCTGTCGCAAAACTAGCTGTTTAAATACACAAAATACTATGCTTGCGCGTCGCGCTGACGCGGCCTTCTCCTATTCATACAAGGGATACATCTGAGACAGAGGAAGGATACAATCTCGGAATACCTGTAATAAACAGGCTTGCGCGTTGCCTTACTAATATCCGCGAGTCACACGACGACGGATGAGTCATGTGTTCACAACAGCCTGTGTCAGTCGAAATTTCACCCGGCCCACAACTTCTCTCGGCCGGCACACGAATGAACCTAAACTGGACATGGACCCTCCCTCACACAGGGTTCTGGTTCGTTTGGCAGTGTACTACAGTACAGTAACCTACTGTATTTTTGGACGGCACCGCATCGTCGAACAGCACCATTGAAACTCCACTCGACCACGGCTCGGCCAGCATTCGCTTTCGGGCTTGTGATTGCCTGTAACAAACAGATGTGTCAATTACAGCAGTATTCATAACACCTGTCACCTGCCTTTTTTAGCAGACATACGGACATTCAAACCCGAGAGCGGGGTTCATAGTTAAGTAGACCGAGAAAATCTTAAGAAATTGGGCTATCATGCAGAATTGGGGTTATGGAATAGATATCTTGACAAAATGGGACTATGGAATAGTTATCGCGCTGCTATGCCCGGCATTGTGCCACTTACGGTTCAACTCACTGTCCCCTCTCCTTACGCCGCAAGCCAAGCCACAGCTGCCAAACTGACTGAACTGTTATCACAAATCCCCCATTGAGTGCCTGCGTGAATAGCTAAAAGACATTGGTGTGCATGTCGTCCTAGGTATTCCCCACTGACCTCGGTGGTCTCCGGGAAAAGGCCCCGAAAAACCACCAGTGAGCCCGCTATCCATCTCCTCCCTTTTTCTCACCAGTCCTCGGTTGCGATCATCACCGGAGGCCCCTAAGTTCAACGTTCAATGATGTTCAACCATGACATGAGGTCACACAAATACGTTGACAATTGCCCCCCATGCTCATAGACACTAGCAGGCTGCACCCCCGAACCTCATGTTGTCTTTGTTTGCTCAGGCTCCACCCGAGTCCTCCATTCTTAACGATATCTTTCATTTTTTGGATCGTTCTCGCCAAGTGGTGCTCTACCCTTACGAAGACGCAATCTCGAGCTCATTTCTGAGCCATGTCGCCGTCGCTATTTCGTGTTTGTCACGCTCTGTCATGCATCACGTGACGTCTTACACCCAACTCTGTAGTGCGGTGAGCCCAACACATTTCCTACCAGTCGCTGAGGGGTGTTGTCGATGTAAACTGGGTTCATTCCTATTCATCTCTCTTCGCGACGTTCGCTCACGCAATACAGTACGCGCAGGCAGCTTACACGTAGTAACGCGTAACGGCGGATTGGGATGCGCTGTGTGTTTCTGCTCCGATATGCTCGCTTATCACCGTCTTCTTGCACCGATCCGTCTCGAGTCCTGTCTTCCTCTTCCGCGCGGTCACTGCCCTACTTTCCCTTCGTTATGATGGAGCGCTGACACATGTGCTTCCTTCCTTTGGCTCATTTTCGATCGCGCTCAAGCCAACCATATTTTTTTCGGCTTTCTGTGCCTCTCCACCCCGTTGCC
>JAKELI010000639.1:0-26303 GCA_021525025.1 Lactarius hengduanensis
CTGTGGAATTCGGGGAGAGGAGCGGAAGATTTTTACAGTAATTGACTACTATCGAAGCTATATTGAAGCTTTGGTCCAATCAATCATAGGGCTGGACACCGGACACCTACCCGTGGGAACTCATTGCAGCGGTTTTTCGTCAAATTAGACGGGAACATGATCTTCCTGCGGAATCCTGCCTGTTCACGTGGATAGGAAGACCTTTTCCCATGTCAATGCTCCCACGATTCAGGACAATGGCTAACACGTTAATACGCCACAGTACAGTAATAACGGAGGTAGTTGGCCCAAAGAGGGCGTTCTCTCTGGTAGAAGGTCTGGTTATTGGGGAGCTAGCTCCAGGAAGGGTGTTATACTCCTGCGTTATGGCATGTTCGATAATGATTAAACTTCTACTTCAGGCACGAGTACGGTATCGAGCGTTCTCTAGCAGAGGATGGCTTAGGGAGGGCGCAGTGCTCTATGATCGTGGAAATAAGTTATGATGGGGGAAGATGGTGGCGCCTCGAGCGACCATACTGTAGACATCATGGTGGCTGTCCTGCAGATAGATTACTGTTAAGCTTGGAAAATGATAAGATCGTGACACAAGTCGGTTGACAACCCATTGTTTACTCTGCTGCCGTTCGCAGGAATTGATGAACAGAGATTGGGGTTCTATCATCCAGGACTTCTTGTGATATCAGCAGTTTCCACAAACGCTCCCAGAATTAGGAAAGGCACCTGAGTTGAACTTTGAAATACAATTACAAGATGCGGTGATGAGGCGCCGTAGAAGACCCTCCGTGGCCCGTACGATGCTGATGGGGTGGAGCCGCGCAGAAGCTCGCCTATCGGCCACAGCAAGTTACAGTAGGTGGGAACTGGGAAGCAAGTTTGTGCGTGGTTTCCCATCGAAAGGCAATTGGTTGATGTGGCAAGCCCGAGAAAGAGCCCGAGCCACCCGTCAAGGAAACACGATCCGCAACGATTGACGTAAGAATCATGTCCTCCTCAACGACCCCTCATCTACGCAGACGACCTACAAAAGCTTTGTTTCTCCAGCTGCTGTGCTATCAAACGTAGGCTTTTGAGTTTACAGTGCCTCGAAAGAAGATCAACCTTGATAGTTTGTTCTCGAAGGAGAAGGAGGCGACGGCGAACGCCGAGTGGAAGCCTAGACCGCATATCGAGAGTTGATTGATAATTTGATTTAATGAAATTCTCATTTCTCGCCGAGCCCATCGACTATTCGGGATTGGGTGCAGCGCGCACGTTCGAATGTTTGGATACACGGACCAATGTTTCGTTATTTCGTACGGCAAACGGAAAGATATGATGTTCATTCCGGCAGAGCAGCACGACTGAGAAAAAAAATGCTGCTTGTGACCTGAATAAGGCCTAGATTTCTAAATCGTGAGTGTAGCGGCCGGTCTCGCTCTGATCGACTGCCTCCGTATGGGACCGACCAGTTACCCACAGGACTAACCGGGACGATCCATTCACGATGGCCAACACCGTGACACATCGCCTCAAAGCTCAGACGATCTCGGCCATACTACAGTAGTGTTCCTTCTCAACGTCCATCATGTCCAAGACAATCGTGTCCCCCACTGTTAGTCCCCCGTTGTCTCCCCCCCACAGTGGGGCAACTAGCCCTGTTCAATCCCGCCGTGTGCTACAGCGCAGGGGATCCACCACTGCTGCGGATCCCTGGGGTGCGCACCTCGAGCTCAACATGAACCCGGGACGGACGACATCCTGCAAACTGACCATCGTGCGCGTCAACCCGGCGCCTCAGATCCAACTCGACGAGCGGCCGCCTTCCCCTCAGCAGCAACGTCGACACTTCAGCATTGGCTCTCATCCCCAGAACCCGCACAGGCGCCACGGGAGCCACGGACACTCGGTCGCGGGGAAGGGGGAGAATACGCGAATGAGCTTTGCTTCGGCCTCGTTTGCCCCACCTGGGTCGCCCACTGGGCCTGGACCACGGCCAGGCAGTCCCACTCACGGACATGGCCACGGCTTGAACCGGCGTTCCTCTGCACCAAAGCCACGCCTTTCTGCGGATCAGATCATATCGCTTGCCCAGCAGTCATGCAACCCGCAATCAGCGCCCTCTTCCCCTCGCACGCCTGGCGGTTCACTTACGGCAGCGGCTCGGTCGGGACGCACCTCGTTCACCGCGATACCCGATGACGTCTTCCTTCCTTTTGTGGACCGCACAGATGAGGTCAAGGCCCTCTTCACTTCCCCGCAACCCGGTGCGAGACTGTTTGCCCTCCTCGCTCAGACATTTGCGCCGCAGACTGCGTCGGAATCCCCCGTGACCAATGACGCCGTGTTCGCGACCGATCCTAGAAAGTGGTCATCGGCCCAGCTCGAATTCTGGATGAAATGTGTCGACCGCGACACTGCCCCGGACGAAGTCTGGGTTGGCCTCATCCGCCGTTGCGTCCTATTCCACAGCGAACTCATATGGGAGAGGATCAAGGGTGCACTCGGAGCGCCCCCAGAACTTGATCCCGATGGGTTCGAGGAAGACCCTTTTACCGCTGACAAACCTCTCACATTCAGTGATTTCAAGCTCGAATCTTTGGAGGATTTCGTTTCGTCACCTACTGAGGACCATCCGCCTGTCCCCGATACTACGCCTCAGCCCCAGCCAGCGCCGGATCATGCGTCCGAATCCAATGTCTCGGCTCCTGCTGAAGACTCTCCCGGCATCTCCGCATTGACCATCGAGCCTGTACTCATGCCCTCCTCACCCACGGGTGAACACGATCATCCGCCGACGCGTCCCGGCGGTCATCGCATGCACGATATTTCCGAGGATGTTCGGGAAGAGTCCAGCGAGAACGAAGACGAGGAGCTTTCTGAGCCCGCTGGGCCCTCCCTTCAGCGCGGGATTATCCAGGGTTTGCGCATTTCGACTGTCCCGGCCACGCCCGGTATATTTGCGGGCGACTCACCCCACACGCGCCTACTGCGCACCTCATCCATGTCGTCCGTCAACCAACTACAGCAGCAGCAGCAGCCCAAAACACCTGACGAGTATCCTTCTCCGCCCAGGAGGAGCTCGATGAGCAGCTTGGGGAGGAGGTGGAGCTATGCGGCGTCAAATGCAAGCAGCGAGGTGTACGATGTCGTCGGCGAGCGTGGGCCCGGAAACCCGCTCTTCCCGACCAGCTTTGCGAGGCTCGCGCTCGGGCCGACGCTCTCCGCTAAGTACGTCGTCCCAATATGATGCGAGTGCGACGCATTTGTTGACGTTTTTCTATAATGCCCCTAGCAATCCCGCTTTACGCTCACAGAACTTTCCCCCGGCACCGGCGTTCTCTAACCCACACTCGATTCGCGCGAGCGTGGTGCGTGGGCGGCGTGGTAAGCCGAGTTGGGCCGAGGGTTGGGATCCGTCAAAACACGAATACGCCGTGACGGCGAGCGAGGGCAGCGTTGGCGGCCACTAAAAGCCCGCAAAATGACGTACCTTCTGTTTTACTACTTTGGGGACGTATTCATACCCAGAACACCGATACTGTATCAATACTGTAACGCAGCACAGATTCCTTAGATAGGAGTTGTTGGTACAGTACGGGTAGCTTTTTACAACGAATGAAACAACTCCTTCGGACCAGCCACATCCCGCGTCCTTCCCTTTCTCCCGTCGTCCCGCCGCGTGGTCCGATTGATCACGTAGTACAGGAGGCGACGTAACGTACTTCGCCCCACCCTCGCCGTCCCTCGAGACCGTCTAGCGCGTCGCAGGCCCATGCGGTACACGTATATACTGGACCTCCCTCGCCGGCGGAGGCACGCGGTGGCATCCCATCATCCGCCTCCTCCTCCAGTTGCGTGCCCGACTCAGCACGGTACGGCTCGACCATCACGCGTTGCCCGACGAGTGGGAGCACCAACGCTCCAGCACCGGCACCTGGCGCCCCACCCAGGGAACGCGCCCTCGGCCAGACGCAGCTCTTCCGCTGCGCGTGCGTGCTTGCGTGCGCAGCTGCTTGCTCTGCAAACGTATATATTCGGAAAGCGCGTGCGTGCGCGCTGCGAGATCTTAAAGTGGGCCAACGCGCCCGCCAAAAAGCATCAGTATTTGCATGATTCGACGCCTCGAAAGTGTGACCGGGAGGGGCGAAAAGTGTGATTCGAACGTACTTTGCTCGTTATCCGCCACAAAGCGAGTTTGCCCAGGAAAAGTGGCGCGGGGGGCGTCGGCGCGGGGTCGGAGGTCGAATCACGCTGATCACACTCCCATCTCGTCGGATTCACATCGGCCCCTCCCCCTATACTACCTCCTGTTCGGGAATCCGGTCCTCCCCCTTTCCTCATGCTCAGTTCTTGTGAGTTCCGTTCTCCTTTGCCCTCTTTCCGTAGTACCACACGTAGTACCACACGTTCATCACTACTTGTGTTGCCATGGCCTCTACCGACGATGTCAGCTTGTCCGAATACACTATTCCTGCCGCTCCAAATGAACCATACCCTCCTCCGCTGTCGAGGCCAAGTATTTTATTATGGCATTACCCTCTCAGCCCCGTTTGGTCGCTCGCTCTAGCACCGATGTCTGGCTTGTGCCAACGGGCCCCGAAGCGTACCTCGACCCCAAGGAGTCTAGTCCTCTTGGCTCGCACCCTCTCCAAATGATCTGGGAGGCTTCGGTCGGTCCTGCAATGCATGACTATTTGGGCTCCAAGGGGGTGGAGTGGACGAGTCTGGACCCAGTTCGCCTGGGGTATTCTGGCGACACTTCCCCTCCCGCTATCGTATGGATAGGAGTTGTCCCTGGCTCCCTCATCTGCTGAGGAAGGCGTTGAGGGTAGCAACTCACTGTGAGCGCATCCTCGTCGCTCACCATATAGCGACGTCCACATCGAAATTCGTGAGTCGGAGGTCTTCCGCTCCGCCGGTCACAAGATGTATAACCCAGCCGCCACCTCCGACGGCACCGTCCGGGTCCAAGAGCCTTTCTCCACTACCCTCGGACTCCCCATCTGCGCTGAAGTTACCCCATTCATTGAGGGAACTGGCGGATTCTTCATCACCGACCCTCGCAACCCTGGCAAGCTCTACCTCGTCACAGCCAGACACGTCGTCTTCCACCCTGACGAGGACCCCAACGTGCTCTACCAGCACTGCGACTCAGCCAGCACCGCAGGAACGTCCTGCTATTTGGTGACACCGCGACTGAGAAGTATCTCAAGGCCATCGAGTCTGAGATCGATGGCAAGCATGTCATCGCCACGCATCTTGAGGGGCGGTTGGAGGCTGCTAAGCAGAAGAGTGAGGACGTCGCCAAGAGGGAGCGGAGACAGGCCGTGCCCCAGCTGGAGGATGCGAGGGAGAGAATCGAAGACCTCAAGAAGTTCCTCGTGGACATCTCTAGAGAAGACTGGAAGAAGCAGGAGAACCGTATCATCGGCCACGTCGTTCTGTCTCCCCCCACTGGTTTCGGCGTCGGGGAGGAAGGATTTACGGAGGATTGGGCGGTGATTGAGATCGACGATGGAATCATTGACTTGACCAACTTCACCGGAAATACCATCGACCTCGGCATCGACCCCATCGATAAGTTCCCGACGTGGATGTCCCCCCACCCCGCCATCCCGCCTTCATTCGAGTATTCCAAGCACCGTTTCCTCCAGGTCAATGGTACCATCCCCGACGAGGAGATGTGGAAGCCTAGCTTGAAGACCCTCGACCACGACCACGACCTGTACACCATGGTTATCAAGCGTGGCTACGGTTCCGACCTCACCGTCGGACCCCTCAACACCATCCGTTCATTCACCAGGGTCTACCTCAAGGGCCAACCCAGTCAGATGTCGAAGGAGGTTGCTGTCTTGCCTCGCGGCCCCTGGTCTGGTCTTTTCTCCAGCCCTGGTGACTCTGGCTCAGCTGTCGTTGATGGCAAGGGAAGGCTTGCCGGCTTGATCACTGGTGGTGCTGGAGTCTCTGATGTCTCCGACTGCCACTGCACTTACCTTACATCCATAAATTTTGTTGTCAAGCGCATGTTGGGGTACGGTCTCAAGGCTAGCCTCTTCTCTTTCATGGATTAAACGACATCTTCCTTTATCTATGGACTTGCCGTCAGCTAGACTATGTACCGGATACTTCTCTCAACATCATCGTTGCTTTAAGTTGCATAGAATCCTTTGTCACATTTTACTTTATTCTTACCTCTGGCCGTGAATGTGCACTGAGCCATGTCAATTCCGCAGGCGCCACCAATATCGTCATGGGATCCCCTCTATTGTCCCTTGCAGGCAACTAACGATCTCGTCTACACTTTGCTGCTGTATTTTCAGGGCTCAGAATCTTTTAGAGTTTAGTAGTCAGGTGAGTTACCTCGTCACGTTTGGACGCCAGCGTACACTGAAGACGAGATACACGGACACACACGAGGCTAATAACTGGTAGGAGCGTATGAACTCGTCTGGGCTCTACGAACCAGCCACATCCCGCACCTTTCCCTTCCCCCATCGTCCCGCCGCGTGGTCTGATTGATCACGCGGCGCAGGAGGCGGCGCGACGTACTTCGCCCCGCCCTCCCCGTCCCTCGAAACCATCCAGCGCGTTGCAGGCCCACGCGGCACACGCATATACTCGACCTCCCGCGGCACCCCATCCTCCGCGTCCTCTTCCGTCTCCGCGGCCTCCTTCGACGGCGTGCCGGACGCAGCACGGTACGACTCGACAACCACGCGTCGCACGACGAGAGAGCACCCGCGCGCCAGCACCAACACCAGCATCTGGCGCACCACCCAGCGCAGGGAACGCGCCCTCCGCCATACGCAGTTCCTCCGCTGCGCGTGCGCGCGCCGCTGCCTCAGCGAGCGTATGCGCGCGCTGTTCCTCGAGCTGCACGAGCAGCGCCGCGCGTCGGGAATGTAGGAAAGGAGTGCAGGAAGAGCCTGGCAGTAATCGACCTTGGAGGTGTTGGTGATCGAGAGGCGTCTGACGATGGGTTTCGACGAGGTAAGAAACGGCAGGTGCCAGGTTCGAGTTAGAGGACAAGATGGGCCGGGGAGTCATGGAGAGTGTGTGAATGAATGATGAAGGACGAAACGAGTGGCGAGTTGATGGCGATGGACTTGACAGCGGATTTGGTTCTAATAATTGGACTATATAATCCCATTACAAGGGCTGACAGCATTGGTTGTAATGAATTCCGGTGATATGTGCTACAGGAAACATTTTTATGGGTCATATATGCTAATAAAATAAAATATCATATATTGCTTGTATGGTCAACACGGGTCATCCGAGCCCAATATCATCTGATGCACAGCAGATCTTCAGGCGTATGTACACTGGCAACCCGCGGTGGACTATCATCGGTAGAGTTCGATACAGGAATTGCCGCTCTTGACTAGCTCGGCTCACGCCTCCCACCCGTCTCATAGTACCGTCTTGGTGGCCTCTTGTAACTATGTATTACCTCCGGCTCTCTGTGCTCTGTGCCCTCGCCGTCATCACGAGGCCCCTCGATAGCGCCGCTACGCTCTTCACACCAAATTGGAACGATATGCACACAAAGCACACATGGAACACTATACCTGGAAAATGGGAGAGCATCGGCCAACCACCCGATGGCACCACGATCGACCTCCGCATTGCGCTAAAGCCCCACCGCGAGCACGCTCTCACAGACGCCATCTATGAGGTCAGCAATCCGAAACATCCAAAGTACGTTCTCTTTTCAGTCCTCCGCCAACACACGTGACGCCGCTACTACGTTGTAGATATGGCGCATATCTCTCCAAGGAGCAGGTCGCCAAGCTTGTCGCGCCACACCCATATACGCTCAATCTCGTCGAGGCCTGGCTTGGGCACCACGGGGTGCCCCCCTCCAATGTCTCAACGTCACACGGCGGCAACTGGCTGACGGTGACCGAGATGCCCGTGTCGAGAGCCAACCGCCTTCTCGGCGCGTCGTACCAGCTCTACCGATACGCCGGGACGAATGAGACTATCCTCCGCACGGTCGGCTACGCTCTCCCCGCTGCGTTGCACGTGCATGTGCAGACGGTCGCGCCGACGACGTATTTCGGCTCGCCGTTCACGCCGCGGAAAAGACCACATGGACACCGTGGTCAGGCGGCGGCGGCGCTGTCGGCCCGTGATGGTATCGTCACTCCGGCGACCCTTCGCTCGTTGTACAACTCAGTGACCTACCAGCCTGCAGCAACGGAACAGAATATGATCGGTGTTACGGGCTTCCTCGGGGAGTACGTAGGCGATGAAGACCTAGAGGAATTCATGAGACGATACCGCTCCGACGCGAACGACGCGACTTTCCTGGTCATTGATATCAACGACAGTGGATACGACCCGAACAAGCCCGGTGATGAGGCAAACCTCGACATGCAATACACGCAGGCAATAGCGTGGCCTACCCCTCATGTCTTCTACAGCATTGGCGGTGTACCGGGAAATTTCCCCCCTGACGGCTCCACACCGGTGAACAGCAACGAGCCATACCTCGAATGGCTCGATGTAATGCTGGAATTGGAAGACGTTCCGCAGACGATTTCCACGTCTTACGGTGGTGAAGAGCATACCATCCCGCCTGACTATGCGGCGAGCCTGTGCGATCTTTTCAAGCAGCTCGGCGCGCGCGGTGTCAGCATACTCTTCGTGAGTGGTGACGAAGGTGTTGGCCACGGGGACTGCAAGAAAAAAGACGGCTCTGGCGTTGTCCAATTTCAGGCCGTCTTCCCTGGGACATGTACGTTTGGCTTTTCCCCGCTCGCGAGCAGTACAGAGGCTCGGATACCAGTCGCTCACCACTCCGCCACACATTTGCAGGTCCTTGGGTCACCAGCGTTGGTGGAACGATAGGATACCCCGAGGTTGCGGCACCTTTCTCCGGAGGAGGCTTCTCGAATGTTTTTGCACGCCCGGTTTACCAGGACGACGCCGTGCTCGGTTTCTTCCAGCAACTCGGAAACCAGTACTCCGGCCTTTACAAGTGCGCTCACCTACGTGACCGAATCTGACTTATTCTTACTTGCAATTTGTGCAGCGCTTCAAACCGCGGCTTCCCCGACGTTTCTGCGCAGGCGCTTGGTTTCCTGATCATCCTCAACGACGATGTTGAATTCATGCAGGGCACGAGCTGTTCGACTCCAGTACGTCTTTCCCCCTCCCATCTCTCTGCATTGTCTTTCCTCGAGTACTCAGCTAGCCGCTAACTTACAGGTCGTGGCGGGCCTAATCGCTCTGCTGAATGACTATCAGCTTTCGATGAACAGGCCAGTTCTCGGCTTTCTCAACCCCTGGCTATACGGCACCGCCAGCCAGGGCTTCAACGACATCAACGTCTGGCTCGAACCCCGGCTGCAACACTGATGGATTCTCCGCTGTACCTGGATGGGATCCTGTGAGTCTCTCCAGGTTCATGTTTCCTCATTTCCGACGTTGACACTGGGTTCCATAGGTGACGGGCCTCGGGACACCTGATTTCCAGAGACTGTTGGACAGGCTTCCCATCCCCATCCCCGTCCCCACTAACTAATTACACTGCTTAGTAAGTTGATCGAAAAGATGTTCCGCCTCTAGTCAAGTGACTCGAGACCGCCGCAGTAGAATTCCTCAAGGACTCGGATTTCTAAACAATACGAACCAAGAGAACTTGGACGCCAACATAGTCTTTTTCCGTCCAACGTCTCCAGTAGGAAATCCACCCTGTTTAGCTTGAATGAGCAAGTGAAAACAGCCGAAATGTCGTCTCGGCGAGTCGCATATACGCCACAATGAGGCAGTGTCCGTGTTCAAAGCGTCGGCGGGCTACACTTTACTATCTGCTCGTCCGGCCACAGATCGCGATTGGGTTAAATACGATGTTGTGATTCGTTTCCGTATATGTTTATCGGATATCTACTTTCATAAACGGTTTCGGCGTCGGGAAGGAAGGATTTACGGAGGATTGAGCGGTGATTGAGATCGACGATAGAATCGTCGACTTGACTTCGCCGGAAATACCATCGTCGACTCAGCGAGGAGCTCATCGAGCTTGCGCACCGCGGGGCTTTGTGGCAGCTCTGGTGTGCCGGCCCACTCTTTCCCTTGTCTGATTTTGGGGGTGTCTGCGCGGAGAGGTGCACCAATGATTTGTGTGGGGGTGGGTGGATACGATCTCCAACTTGAAGCTGTTCCACCACGCGGCGGTGTCGTTATCGTTACCGTCAAAGCGGCGAGGGCGTGAGACAAGTCGAAGTGTACATTTGCTGGCTAGATCAGAACACAGGTATCGGAATGCAGTAGATGAACTACGAAGGGTAGGCCTTTCTCAGCATTGTCATGAGGGTCAGACCCGCGCAAGAGACGGGCCTGATGGCAGTCTGATGCAGATCTGATGGTCTGATGATGACGCAGGCTTTCGGGCCGGGTCGGGTCCGCAAACCACGGATGACTAAAACTGGCCTAAATTTGTTTTGCTGATAAGCTCCAGAGGTGCGCGGGCTTTGTTGTCATGATGAGCAAAACTAAGTGGCTATTGATTAATAGTATTCCTCATTCTTCTCTTCTCTTCTGGTTGCCGTTGATACAACTGATAAGACCACGTAACTGAAGCTCGTGCTGCTCCACGGCGAATAGTCAACAGACTCAACACCCCCTTGTGCTAGATAAGTACTAGATTTCCCCACGGACCACGACCCAGAGCCAACTCAGGCGACAACTTGAACCCAGCTATAGCCTATAGTCGCAAATGATTCACCTGCTAATTCTCCTGTTTTCCCAGTTCCATTATGGAAGAACTCAGGAGCCATTTGAAGACAGTGTATTCCCTCTCGCAGTTCGCTCACCCTACCTCAATTGTTGGGGTGCACCGAGTCTTATTTATGCGAATGGTGGGAGAACTGTGTCGTCACTGGGAATACCCAATTTCGGTTCCAGTGGACGTAGTCCCGACCGGAGTCTGAAAGCACGTTATTTCCTTGCTCAGCACAACACCAGACCTGACTGCCGCACTCTAGAAATTTGACCCGGTCGTCCTTGTCCGTGTCAACAATGAAACCTTTCTGTTCGTGGGATATGTGTTCGACCCTCAGGCTAACCGTCCCATAACCCCGGTAAACTCAACCAGCGGGGTGGTTTCACCTACCCAGACCATGTTCACCGCAGAAGCTGGGCCCATGCAAATCAATCTTACCTTCTTGAACCCGATCGAGGTTTTAACTACAGTTACCAGTTGTTTCCATTAAATCTACTCACATTTTGTTATAGCCCGGAGACTGGGTCAAGCAATCGATCCCATTATCATACATTTCATTCACTGCGAAATCGCTGGATGGTGCAGCTCACGCTGTGCAGGTGTATTTGGATATCAGCGCAGGTGGGTGAAGTTGTCGTCGTACTAACTCTGTTGTGTTTTGATTTTTGCAGAGTGGAATCAAAGCCAGGAGATTTATTTTGCGGATACCATAGGTGGTGATGGTGTTGTCGGTTATACAGTCCAACGCCAAAATCCAACCTTGCCTGCCGACGAGCTCACTGATACCACGGAATGGGGTATACTTTATAATGTCATGAAAGAGGTTAGTGGCAGTGCCGCTGGTGCAGTCTGCATTTTTCCACTCATAGTTGACGTCAACTTCTGGCGATCCAGGGTGACAACATCACGCGGAAGTATGGCGACGGTTCAGCTACCCGTCTTTTATTCCTTGAAAATGGGGTGTTGGCAGACTCGGACGCAACACAAGGCCCTGATCACTTCAAGTTCAACCCTAACTCAACAGTTTTTGCCATGTCGCGCGACCTCGGCACCATCCAAGTGACGCAGGACCCCATCGTCTGGGTTATCGGGTACACCACAGATCCGGTCATCAATTACACAGACCTATCTGGAACTCCTCCTCAGAAACGTAGCTTTTTTTACAAGACCCAATACCCTGGAGACCTTGCTGGAGACGGGACTTTGGTCTGTGTCCACATTTATCAATGGATAATGTCTCACACCGTACCTAAGATCTATGACTTTATGAATGATTTCGCGAATGCCTCTTTAAGGGCCCAGAAACTGGACCAGAAGATACTCCAGGAAGCTGCTCCTATCTCCGGACTATATGGAGATTTGGTGTCCTATGCGACAGCACAAGTATATGGCAACACTCTGCTGACAGTTGCGACCGACTCTAGCGGTGAGTTCAACAAGTCAGATGTGATGGCGTTTATAACATTTGTCGGCGGGTTAGTGAGTTAACTTTGTGCGTCGAGTGAAAGAGATATTGACCCTGTGAAGCCGGGTTAATCCCGTGGAAAAGATGTATTTTGCTTTCCCAGCGTTCATGTACATCGATCCGGACCTAGGTGGACTCTTGCTTGAGCCTCTGTTTCGACTACAAGGGTCCCCGAAGTACACCAACCCGTATGCTGCTCAAGATCTAGGTGCGTCCTGGAACTGGAGAGACTGGATCCAAGGCACTGAGTATCGAGAATATAAAGGGATGAGTTATCCCGATGTTTCAATCAGCAATTCTCCACATAACCGAGGAGTGGAAGGTTCGCGGCATCTCTCTCATCTGTCAGACAAAGTAGGTGTTCAGAGCTGTTCAGAGCTGTTCGGAGTGTCCTTGAACAGCTCCGAACAGCTCTGAACACCACTGCAATTACAGATGCTGGCTGGTCTTGCATATCGCTAATCAATTCCCTGTAAAGAAACCGGGAATATGTTAATCATGACTTATGCTCACGCTCGTGCAAGTGGAAATCGTGGCCTGATAAACAGATATGTACGTACAAAGCCCCTCTTGGGTACTTGTGATTCTGTGAAGGGCCAACAACACCGGACAGTATAATCTGCTGACTTCCTGGGCCGATTACTTGTCTAACTCGACACTGTTCGTCCATGATCAGTGCGTCATCTTTATCAATGATTCTTATTGCCTATGAGTTGAATGACTATCTACGCAGGTACTCTGCGGATGGATTGTCGACCGACAATCAAACTGGCCTCGCAATCAAGGGTATTATCGCTATCAAAGCTATGTCTCAAATGAGCTTATCTGTTGACATGACTACCGACTTTGAAAAGTACTCCGTTCGTGCAGATCTATCAGATGTCGCGTAACGAAATTGACCGGTCGATAGAGTACATCATCGCGTCTTTACGCACAATGGAAGAGCCTCGCACTGACAGACGATAAACACCTACTTGAAGTATACGGAGACATGAAGTCGTCGTCATTGGGCTACGATCTATTTCCAGATCTATGGCTAAACACCAGCGTCGTCGAATCATCCGTGAGTGTCTGCTATTTCTGCCTTCCTTGACACTGATCCGAGTCAATTTCTAGGTCTACAATGGTCAAATTAGTTTCATCTATAACCTCTCACTGTATCCGGACACAACTGGTCAGTAGAGTTACAAGGTTACACTTTGGTGTCGTCTCAACAAATGTGGTTTTAGGGTGGGCTGACTACCCTTGGTGGAACTTGTTTATGGCCGCTATGACCCCGAATCAAGATCTACGCACGAACCTTATTTCGATGACTGTTAAGGACAATGCCTTCTTTGACACAGCCGAGTGAGGTTTTCGAGACTTGCATTTGTCGAGTGCCGATTAATATCACCTCACCTCCCTTTAGAATTTCACTGGGCGCGATGTACGCACCATTAGCTCTCAAGTTCGTTTATGGAAAGTTACTTTTTTCGAAGCTCCGGCTTACTTTCTCTCAGAGTACCCGTCAAACTAACAGCCAATTCTACGACCGTGACGCCGTCAAAATCACGCACTACCATACGTGGCGTCTTAATTGGCGTTGCGGCTCTCCTCGTGATTGTGGCCATTGCCTTGGTAGTATGGCGGAGGCGAAGGCAAAGTCATAGGCGCACCTCCGTTGTGCCCTCATCTTTCGAAGTCATGTCCCAGGGCACGCAGGTCACAGTGACGCCATTCAATCCAACAGGATCAACCCTCACCGAGGTACCACCGCTGGACGCAGGACCTCAGAGGGATTCACAACGGTTCGCCCACCGCCCGTCTTCCTCGGAGGACCCACCGGTCCCGTTGCGACGTGTGGTGACCGCCCCTGTCGGCTTGTCGAGCAAAGAGCTTGCGCGGCTCCGCTCACTGGCAAACAGACCGCGTTCTCGACCCATAGACGACCAGCCGTCCAATTCTCCTTTAACTGCCGCAGCCAGGACCGACAGGGATGCGCTTGGGGGTGCGGCGGCCGCGGTCACATCTTCACCCGAAGTTCAGATACTTCGGTCGGAAGTCAATGTTTTGAGGGATGAGATACAACGACTTCACACAGAGACTCGGATAGTATCTGAATCGCCACCTAGTTATGCCAGTGGTGCTGCGTAGTCTAGCTCTTCTCACGGGTTTCGAAGGTATTGAGATTGTCTATACGCGGTTTCTTTCGTTCTCATCGAATAGTGTGTGATAACGTAACGACGATGTTCTTCGCATCTAGCCGTCCTATTACTTTCCCGACTCCACCTTAGTAGACACTTCAAATATCGAGGGAATTGCGGCCTACATCAAAATTATCATAATGCAATACCGTGATTCATGGCCAAAACACGAGACCACAGTTTTCCCACTGGCATGGGTCCTTTGCCCTCCCTCTCGTCCCTTAAGCTCAACCAATTGTTGATCTCTCGGATTCAGGCTTTCCACCAAGCTTTCCACTTCCCGAAATATACCACTGCACATTAAAGCACCTAGCACAGATTCCTTAGATAGGAGTTGTTGATACAGGTAGCTTTACAACAAACGAATCGAATGAACAACACGTGGGCTCTACGAACCAGCCACATCCCGCGCCTTTCCCTTCCCCCGTCGTCCCGCCGCGTGGTCTGATTGACCACGCGGCGCAGGAGGCGGCGCAACGTACTTCGCCCCGCCCTCGCCGTCCCTCAAAACCATCCAGCGCGTCGCAGGCCCACGCGGCACACGCATATACTCGACCTCCCGCGGCGGTGGAGGCACGCGCGGCGGCACCCCATCCTCCGCGTCCTCTTCCGTCTCCGCGGCCTCCTTCGACCGCGTGCCGGATGCAGCACGGTACGACTCGACTACCACGCGTTGCCCGACGAGAGAGAGCACCCGCGCACCAGCACCACCCCCGCCGGCACCGGCACCAGCACCTGGCGCACCACCCAGCGCAGGGAACGCGCCCTCCGCCGTACGCAGCTCCTCCGCTGCGCGTGCGCGCGCCGCTGCCTCCTCAGCGAGCGTATGTGCGCGCTGCTCCTCGAGCTGCACGAGCAGCGCCGCGCGCGCGGCGGGGTCTAGTAGCGGGGCGGTGCAGTGCGGGCATGGGCGGTGGGGCGGGTGTAGCGCGCAGAGGACGAGGCCGCAGGCGGTGCAGAGCGGTGTGTATTCGGAGAGCGCGTGCGTGCGTGCTACGGTGGGTGAGATAGGAGGGTGCGAGTAAGGGGGGCGATTGGACGTACCTTGGCAGAAGCACCCGTCCTGAGCGGAAGACACCCTATTGTCCTTGAAGCGCTGGGATTGAGTGGGCTCGGCGGAGGAGGAGCGGAGGCCAGCAAGGAGCTCATCGAACTTGCGCACCGCGGCGCTACGTGGTGGCTCTGGTGTGCTGGCCCTGCCCTTTCCTTTGTCTGATTTTGAGGGCGTCTGTGCGACGAGGTGCGCCGATGGCTTGTGTGGTTGTGGGCGGATACGGTCTGAGGTCCAAGCTGTTCCACTACGCGGCGGCATCGTTATCGCTACCTCAGATGACAGATGGTGGCGGCGAGGTCCTGTATTTGTCTAGACGCCGAGATTGTACACGCGTGGAAAAGGTCGCACGGGCGACGAGCAGACCAGTAATGACGGTCACCGCACTCGCCGGCTAATTCAAAGGGCGCAGGTATATACAGTACGAGCATAACGCACGCACAGAGCAAAGCCCGCCCAAAACATGCAGAAGAAAAAAAGTAACAAGAAAAAATAATAATCGGCACAAGGTCCTCGTTCCCAGCCGTCAAATGTTCATCAAACGCTCGTCACGCTCGCCCTCCCCGCTCGGTCCATCAATCGTGTAAGATAGTCGACAATGCGCAGTAAAGGAATGGAATGGAGACAGAGATCCTTATGAAAATCCTTTATATCTATGCAGTCCACTTCGGATAGTCTAGTAGCAGAAGTCCGACAAAAAGTGGCTGAAGCTGGCCCCGACATCGGTAAAAGGTTGATCAGTACGATCAATCAGAGCAGTACTATGCGCGAGTAGGCATCACAGTAAGGGCGGCCGTGAGTGGCGGTGAGTCTAGAGACGCTGGGGGTGATGGATACGGTGGCGACAATAGGGTACCCTTCTGTGGAGTGGGTGCAGTAATCTTGATGTGCAACGGCGGTATGTGCAGCTTGGAGCGTATAGGGGAAGCCAAGGTCTCCGGCACACGAGCGCTCGACACCGCCAAACTGAACTCTGCGAGTGGGCGCTCAAATGCAGGCAGGGGTAGACTATTCGCGGCTGCATCGAAGATCTGCCCTTCCGTGCGAGTTGAAGGCAGAGCGCCGTCCCGCACGGCCTCGACTCCACGCCTCCGAGTCTCACCGCGCGCGATGTCGCCCTTGGCGTTGTTGTACATCCAAAGCCCCAAGAAGGTGAGCGCGATGCCAGCGCCCTGGAGAGGGTGAACGTGTTGATTGAACCAAACTAACGCGATGCAGATCACGGCGACCCGTTTAAAGAGTGATGCGATCGAGTATGTGACAGGTGATACGGATGCAAGGATGATAAATGCGATAATGTTTTGGGCGAAGTGCACTATCCCGTTTAGGAAAGTGTAGTAGGTGACAGAGTGGGTAGAAGCGGGCTCATGTGTGGGGTGCTTGATATGCCCTGATTCTGCCGTTTGCATGGCCATGAGCACCGGAAGGTCGGTAAATACCCAGATTGGGACCATTAAGAGAAACGCCATTGAGGATGAATAGAAAAGCAGGTTCAGCTTGTCAAGTTTGTGATGTGAAGACGAAGAACCAGTTGGCATGATCTTCTTGAAGAAAATATTCGACGATACGAATACGATGGCTGAACCAAACGCGCACAGTAAACCGATGAAGTTGGATGCCGACATGTCGAACGAGCAAGCCAGCATGACGCCAACGGTGAGGGGAAAGAGGGATATGTACGTTTTGGCAGAGTACCGTACCCCAAATAGGAGGGCGTAAGCGGCAACGGTAAACAGAGGTGACAATGCCTGGAGAACGTCGCACGTTTGAGAGCGCACTTAAAGAGCGGGATGAGTACGTACCTTGATAGTATGCGTCGTGCTAACAGGGATACGCGATATCGCTATGCTTGAAAAGATATGGCCGCCAACTTGGAAGCAACCCATTGGTAGGGTATCCTTCAGAATAGCCCGTGTCGGGCGACGGAGCCGTGAAAAGCGGATAATGGGGGACATGAAGAGCAGGCAGTACCCCGCGACAAAGCCAAACTGCACAAATGTGAGGGTGATGGGATAACGGAACTGATTCATGATGGCTTTTCCCGTGTTGGATGATAAGGCGGAGGAGGCATACCACAGGCCACATAGGAGGACAAAGCGCGCGGTGGACGCAGAAGGGAGGGCGGGGAGTGTCGGAGATGAAAGGGAGGTGAGGGATGGTCGCGCGCTGCTAGGACTATTACCTCGATGCGATATTGAAGTCGTAGGGAGGATTTCTGAAGACCGGAGGATGTTACGCATCGCCTTCCTGAGATGGGTAAGGATATTATGTTGCTGTAGTAAACCCCTTCGTTCGTCTTTATCACTACTACTCTTATGATGGTGGTGCACGGAATCCCGAGGAGTGCTGGCCGGCCAGCCACGGGTTGGGCTCATCTTGAGAGTTGAGCTGAGAGAGCTCACGGCTGTAGGTTTTTCATCGAATTGACGCCATGGATGATGGGAGGGGTGAGAGGCAAGTCGAGGTGGGGCATTAGGTGGCATTCTATTAGGAGGATATGGCGCGTGGCTCATTGAGAGGGAAGGAGAAAAGGGAGCCGCACGAGTCGAGGACGGAGGAGAAAAGCGGAAGGAAAAGGGAGGGGGAAAAGAGGGCAACGAAGAGCAAGATGAGATGGGAGCTTGAATACACCGCCGTCGACGTCGCAACCAGTTTCTCAATTCAATATTATGTAATTACATCAAATAACCGACAACCTGGCGTGAAAAGATCCGATGTGGAAAATTTATGGTACCTGGGCAGTTGATGGAGGACGGGACCCTAGCCCGGTCTGAGAATACAGGTATCAGTCCGAGATCACTCAGCCCAGGGAGAAACAGGTGACTGACTTCTTTATAGACGGCTTCTATCCACTCCAAGTTGGTGATGGAGTCCTGGGCGTCGTACCAGTGCTCGGGCGTGCGCTCGCGCAACTTGTCAACGAACGCCTCTAGTTGGTAGCGGTATCTGCGCACACGTCCAAATCGGAGGGCAGATGGCGTACGGTGAGAAAATACTCACGTTGTCCATCCGAGATTCCCGTAATGCTTCTCCGTGCGCTTCCGCAATCGCCCACCCTCCTGTTCTGAGCTCTCAACCGTGATATTGTGATGAACCCACGGAGCAGGGAAGTTGCTCAGATCAACGATACCACGTGTCCCAGATACACGCACAGAAAAATCCGGCCAGCGCGGAAGGAACCCCAACAGAGGTGGAAGCCGGAAGTGCGTCAAAAGGGTCGCAGTGAGGCCGTCCGCGGACCCGTTGGTGGTGCTCCCTCCAGATGTGGGAAAGGCAAGCGTGGCGGTGGTACTGACGTCAACTCGAGGGAACTTCGGGAATACTTCGGCATTTGCGCTAATGACCTTGGTCGGATCGGCATTTGCCAAATAGCGCGAGATGGACATGGCATAGCCTGCGGGAAACATCTCAGTGGGATCCTCGGGTGGGGGCAGTGTGAAACTTGCATCCCATGTCCATCATGGCGCCACCACCCAGGTCATATACCATCCGAATGTCGCTGTCCTTGATGAAGAAGCCTGGGATGCCGAAATTGACTTCAATCTTTGTCAGCGTGCCGAGCTCGCCGCTATCGATTATCGCTTTCACGCGACGTGTTGCGGGATGGTACCTTCCCACTATGAGCACCAATCCGCAACAAGGAAATCCCGTACAGCCTACCGATAGTGGAATGCCTCCAATAGGACGAGGCCTTTTTCCTGAGCGAATGCGAACATCTTGCGCGTTTCTTCGGCAGTATTAGCACTTGGCTTTTCGAGCAGGACATGTTTTCCAGCTGCAAGTGCTTTCATAGTCCATTCGTAATGGAGACCATTTGGCAGCTGTGTAATAAACGCCCTAAGTTACCCATTCACAACTGGGCGATTCGCAACGTACCGGGTTATACACGACGTCAATCTCGGGGTCGTCCAACAGCTCTGCGAATCGTAATTTAATTAGCATCCCACGTATTTATAGAAAAAGTCGATAACGTACTTTGATACGCTCCCGATCCGCCATATGCTTTCGGGATACCGTGCTGCTTCGCGAAAGCGTCCGCACGCCCTTGGTCCCGCGCAGCAACAGCCGCCACCACTGCATCTGGATGGCTCTTCACGGGTAAAATCAGCGCAATAGGCGCGATTCTCGCCGCCCCGAGGATCCCAAACCGCAATGGCGACGCGGTGGGCTCTGTTGGAGCGGGTGGGTTAAATACCTACGGTTCGTCCGGGAGTAAAATTAGTATACTGTGGAAAATACATGGCATCGTACGCACGAGGTAGAGCCGTTTCGCAAACCCGTAGAGCGAGGCCATGATGATGGGGGGTCGCAAGAAGAACTCTCTGCGGTCGGTGTCATCGCGGGTGCCCTGTCTCCTACAACGAAACCCGGCCTCTCGACCAAAAGTGGACAGCTGACTGGTAACCTCTGATCCATTGCTCTACAGCTCGCCACGGATCACGCGTTCACCGGCACATACGTGGGCCGGTTTTTGCCCTAGCGGTCCATACAACGCGAGATAATTCCCATGCGGCGCCCTTGGATGTTGATACAATATCCCAATTGAAAGTAATCCCCTGCCCTTTATTTAGGGGGCAGGGGTCATAGCCTGTTGCGATAGAAGACGAGAATACTCCGGGAGCCCGAACAGGTGGTGGACTGGAAGTGAGCGGGCACGCTCCCATCTTTGCCGTACTGCAGGTTGTCGCAGACTTCCCACGCGCCGGTCCGCTCTCCCGCTAATCTCGAATTGAGTCTCCGCTTAAACACACTTTATTCCTCAACCAATTACCTGTAGCTACTGTAATGGCATCTGGTGATCCGACTTGCTTGTACCGCGTGGCTTATCGTAGCCTGATTCGAGTCTACTGTATGGCTACAGAACTCAAAAATGAAAGGGACGTCCTTATCAGGCATTGAGCGCCGCCAAGGATTGGGCAGAGAGCTTGACGGGCGTCTCTCGTCCAAGTACGGGTCTCCTCACAACTGGTTCCTTAGTGATGGTCCACTCAGTCGACGTCGAAGCTGCAAAGGATGGCACGGAAGCTCCGAACGGTAGTTTCAAGCTTCCCACGGCCTCTTTCCTTCACTCACTTGCGTTCTCCAGGCCCCCCTAGTCCACGAACCACTGGGTACGCGGTGGAAAGCTCTGGAAAGTTATGGTCAGTCTATCTGGCAGAGAGCGAACGCCATGACGAGGCACTGGCAGAGAGTTGGAAAGCTGATATGGATGGACTACTCATCTTCGTAAGTTAGCCGGTGTCTCCAATGCGATGTCGATGCATGGCTCAGCGCAACTCTAGGCGGGTCTTTTCTCTGCCGTGGTGACAGCATTTCTAGTCGGGAGCCTGCAGCAGATGACACAATCAAATCAAACTCCTGGGACCACCTCCACTCCCGCCCCGGCAAATTCCTCATCTTTGCTTCGCGCCAATGCATTGTGGTGCTCAAGTCTGCTTTCTAGCCTCTTGAGCGCGCTATGCGCGACCTTGGTCCAGCAATGGGCGCGCCAGTACACCCAAGCCCTCGGCCGACGCGCGGCACCGCATCAGCGTGCCCGCGTCCGCGCGTTTCTGTTGCAAGGAATCGAGCGCTCCGGCGTGAAGGCCGTCGTTGAGGGCGCGCCGGCGCTCTTGCATTTGGCTATGTTCTTATTCATCGCCGGCTTGGTCGACATCACCGCCCCGGCCAGCCGCTTGCTCTCGCTCTTATCCCTTTGCGTCCTCGTCGTGATCGCGGCTTTCTACCTCTCTCTCAGTTGGTTCCCCCTGCACGACCTGCAAAGTCCGTATCGCACTCCCCTTTCCAGTGCGCTGTGGTATATCAAGCAGGCCGTTCGCCCACTCAGTTTCACTAATGTGGAAGGCTGGCCCGTCATCGTCGACTCGCGTAGTCTTTCCCGTGGCCGCGAGCAGTACGCGTCTGCGACTCGCGATGGGACGCAAGACCGAGACCTCGATTCACTTTCGTGGGCGCTTTCATCACTCCTAGATCGTGGCGACTGCGAGCCGTTCATCGAGGGAATTGCGGGTTTCATGCGCTCTGAGAATATTGTCGGTGCCCCGATCATCATGCACGAACTCGTAAAGCGCAAGGACCTAGCGCGCCACATCTTAGACCTGTTGGTCAACTGTGTAGAACCTGCGCACGATTCCATTGACGTCCGCCGCCGCCAGTCGATTTCCGGGTTGAGTGCCCTTCGTGCTCTTACCGCCAATTGGTTCTCCGACGACACAGGGGTGACGTTGAAGGACGGCCGATCCACACTGCGTTTGGAAATGGAGTTACAGCTTTCCGGAAAAGGTGATCGACGTCACCATGACTCTTCGGTCCGTCGGTGATTCGGTGATTTCGATGCACGCGCGTTGCACCGCAGCTGTCGCCGTTTGGAGACTCTTGGTGGACTACGACGAACTCGGCGCGTATACGAAACAGAAGCTCGTGACGGTAGAACGTCTTCTCGCGTATCTCGAGAGCACACGGGACAAGGGGCGTAGAAACGGCCGAAGGGCTAGGGTCAGGAACAAGATCAAGGAGAAGATCAACCACGACCTCCTGGCGGTCTGGGCTCAGTCCACGCAAACGCATATCGAGACGCTGAGGATGAATTCACCACAGCCGGACAGCAAGCGAGCCCAGTTTCAGAATTGGGACGCCGAAAAAGCGGACCTGAAGATGATGAGATACCTCTGGGAACAGAACATGCGCCCGCCTGAGGCTTGGCTCGACGATGACATCGAATTGCGGCACAACGAGACAGATACTGGGGAGTCATCGATGCTAGATTCCGTCTTGGCTTATCTTTCGTTACATGCCAAACTCTTGCACAGGACACTGAAACCTTTGGAATCCACCCAGCTACCCCTCAGCGCCTATGTCGATGAGGCTACCGAGTGCCTTGACCAGTGGAGCTCAGCCACGATGAAAGAACTCATGCCAAGGATCATCGCGTCGGGGCATGTAGCCAACGTGATCCAACTCATCAAGCATACCATCAAGGGCCCGAAGAGGAGCGACGCGGATCAAATCATGATACTGGAAACTTTGGAGACAATCGCCGTCCCAATACGCACCTTGCAAGGCAAACTCAATGAACGCAGCCAGAGAAGTTTACTTGGGCTCCTGAAGTTCCTCAAGGAACAGCACCTTGACGTGATGTTCCGAGACATCGACAACCTCACCGGGTCCGTTTACCAGTTCATCGTCAAGATTGGAGAGAAGATTATACCCTTGGCTGTTCAGGGACTGGGAACGCCAAACCTGTGGCAGTCGGCACAATCAATACTCTTTGAATACGAAGACACATGCCCGGACTTGGCTGACACGCTCAACGATTCTCAGGCGTGGATAAGAAGAAAGCTACTCCACTACCAGTTTTCCGCAGCACAGCCTGCTCGGAAGCCGTTGCTGCTACCCGCCCCTTCTGAATCATATAGCTCTCTCGCCGTCGTTACCACCTATCCGAGGCAGCCGCTGTCCAAGCCAGCCGCCCCTAGTCCAGGTCTATTGGGTCCTGCCTCCCCACGAAACTCTACGGCGAGGGCACTGGAGGATAGACCTCTTCCAGCGGGTACGGAGCGACAGCAGGAGAAAGTAGGCACACGTGACTCGTTTAATGGCGCCGGTGCTAACTTGAATTGACGGATAGCGTTCACAAGATAACCCGGCCCCTCTATTCGCCCAGCGGCCGCCTGCAGGAACCTTATATCGACGTGCCAGTTGAGCCAGAACAGGGCGAATTTATTGATACGGTGCGGCACCCCCGGGAGCCTGCCAGCCCCAACAGGCGTGACAGCATGGGACCGCGGGCCGCAAGTAGTTCTCGTGATGTAGCCCCGACCATCATCGCACAGCCACCGTCTCCGTCATCTTCTAGCAGACGCGGCAGCGTGCGTTCGTTGCCAACGCAGAAACCCCATGACGGCGCCTCGACCTCTCCAAGCCAGCGATCTTCCGATGGGCGCGATAGGGAGGGATGGTGGACAGCATCGGGATTTCATGACGACCCCCCAACTTCTCGTGCCTGGACACCGTCTCCGTCATCTTCCAATAGGCGTGGCAGGGTGACATCGTGGACGACGTGGCAACCCCATGAGAATGCCCTAACATTTAAGCAGCCATCGTCTCCGCCGCCTCCTAACAGGCGCGGCAGCGCAGGATCATGGGCGTCGTGGAAGTCGTGGCAACCCCATGATGATGCCCCAACATCTACGCCTCCACCGCCTCCTAATAGGCGCGGCAGCGCAGGATCATGGACGTCGTGGAAGTCGTGGAAACCTCATGATAATGTCCCAACACCTCCTTCGCTGTCATCGCCTCCGTCGTCTCCCCACATGCACGGCGACGCAGGATCGTCGGTGGCACAGAGACTTGACGAAAGTGCAGCAACTCCTCCTGCCCAGCCACCGTCTCCTTCATCTTCTTCATCACCTTCCAGTAGCAGCGCCGAATATGGCTTCGTGTTGGCTGCCAGGCTCGAGCCATTCGCGCCGCCCATGCAGGCCAGCACAAGCCTCCAGACGGCGATCACCGCCGAGTCGGAACCGGCACAGGATACTAGTACTGTGTCCTTACCCGTGGTCGTAGTACAGAGAAGAGATGGCTCAAGCTCGTGGAGCCACCTGAACTCTTCGCGCGCCTCGTCGCGGAAATCGCTGGTGCCTGCTATACCACCTGCACCGCGGTCCTCGCCTCCGGCCACGCCGCCTCCAGAACGGAGCCGCTCGCCATCACCGCCCAATTTGGGGCGGCCGTCATGGTCTCCGACACCTCTTCCCACGATAGCCGGGCAGGGTCTCGGGCTATACATACCCCGACAGTCACACTCGGGCTCGCTGTCGCTCTCTACGCCAGGCACGCGCTTCCACACGCCCGTGGACGAGAGCGTTGAGCCGGGAGTTGGAACGCAGGCATCCCCGTCGAATCCTGCCCCTCCGGCTTCTACCCCCGCCTCGATTCCTACATCCCCTCCTGCTCCTGCTTCTACGACCGCGATTGCGCCGATACCCCCGAGCCGCTGGGCGGATGGCCAGGAGCACCATGCAGAACGGATTCTCCCATCCACGGAGGGTCCACTTTCAAGGGCCTCGGAACCAGGGGATGATGTGGCAGTCGGAAACGGCGATACAGGTAGAGGGGGTGGAGTCGGGTTTGGTAGTAGGACCGCGGTCGAGACCAACATCAAAAGTAGAAACGCCAGTGGAGGATCAAACGACGGTAGTGGCGAGAGCGTGAGCAGGAGCGCGGACAAATTACAACAAGACAGCGGGACCGCCAGTGTCCAAATCGACAAACCGCCGCCATCACCGCACGTATCCCGGAATTCCGACGCGGACATCGTCGCCCTGAATCAACGGCCGCTCCACGTTATCCAAAACTTCGATTCCGACACCAGTGCCGACGCCCACAGCCCGAAACGAGGGCCAGATACAGACGCGCCATCGCCGTCCTCTACAGGATCTATGTGATTTTGGGCGCTCAAATACGACCATGGTGTTCCGCAAGGCTAAGTGGACCCCCCACCTGGTCACGTTCAAGGAGGCCGAAAGAGAACCGAAGGAAACCGTTAATGAAAGGGAGCGATGGGTTCGAGAAAGACGTTCTCAGTTCCACTTATGTGCCATTTCGGCGCGTAAAGGACCTTCTACCAGTACGATCTGGTCTTCGGGTCATCGCACCATCCTTCCACTTCCGAGTCAGCCTCGATGCAGTATAGAGCTTGATAATGCCTTCACTATTTGGCTATATATCCGTAGTCCCTAATGATGATCCCGAAATCAGGCATTCTTATTATTTACTACCCGCGCGGCTCCAGTCAACCGTGACACGACGTTGCGTTGTGCTGAGCGCTGAGCCAGTGCATTTGGCAGTAACGTGTACTTTTAAATCTCTACTACTTGTAGCGCTACAGTATTCCTGACGGGGGTCCCGGCCCATGATCACACCCCTGGCATCTGCTCGCCGGAGAGAGCAGGCCACAGGGTCCACCGATGACCCAGTGATAATGTTAACACGCATCGACCCAGCCGACCGGGAGGAACGTGTACCGCATTGGTGACCAGAAAAGGTGTCGTGATTTACTCTACGTGCCGTAGGTGAGTGTAAGTAAACTTACGATTTCCTCAATTATGACTTCGGGAGCTCTACTAGAGACGCTCCATTGTCTGAGTGATTGTCGGCTTCGCCAACGGCGATACAGTGAGGCATAAAAAGAAATGATAGTTGAACTCAGGCTGCGCATAACGCGACCGAAGAGCCCTTTCCAGAACCGCTGGAACGAGGGGTAACCTAGCACTGGCAACTCAGATCTCAGGCCTCAGGTCCTCAATCACCCATCCGATATCTCCATCCCTTCGTCGCGCGAGGCCTCATCGTGCGACGCCCCATTCCGCTGCGGCTGCTCATCCCGCGCGCCATTAACCCGCGACGGTTCTTCCTCTGGTAGCCACTCAGCCAACCGAACAGACAAGCGACGTGGGGGAATGTGAACGTACCGGAAAGGCCGCGAGAGCGCCGCACGAGGTTCTCGGCGTGCCTGCGTATCCCAGCGGCGAACTCGGGATCCGCGAGCGCAGGCACGTCCGCGAGGGCGCGCTCGACGAGCGGGAACCTGGGCCCTCCCGTCAGCCAAAGTACGAGGGAGCAGGGGCAATATTTTACCGATCGAGCTCCTGCAACAACTCGCGGTGGAGCGTGTCGTCCGCCTTGAGGTGCAGCTTGTCCTCCGCCTCGAGCCGTGCCCGCGCAATGTCGTCCACACGCGCACAGAACGCCTCCGTTCCCACCTATCCCGAATATCCGATACCAACCCAGTCAACACAGACTGCAGCGAGGGATTTGGGGCGCACGGCACGCACTCCGCTTTGGAATTGCGCGAGGAGCTCGCGCCTGAGACGGTCGAATTCGCCTGAT
>JAKELI010000064.1:0-146668 GCA_021525025.1 Lactarius hengduanensis
TATGGGACAGCTTGCACGCCATCATTCTGGACTGAATGTGTCGCCCGCATTCATTGTCTCAGTCTTGCGCCTTTGCGCGCCTCTTAGATTATTTTTGTTGGACCATTACCCATTCTCTGTACTGACACATTTCTACTACTTGTGTCGTGTATCCCCTTTGTCGTTGTTCTCCATGTGCGCACAGTGACATATCGTCTTTGGGATCCTAAGGTGGAAATGGTATATTATTTATCCTCCCTTTTGTTTTATCTTACTTTACTGTGCCCGTTTTGAGCTGTCACAATGCCCAGTATCGCCTTTGTCATCGGCTTTGCCGTTTGCTCTGACCTTTGCGTCCATTGGCTGCGCGCTCTGTAGTTTACGGGTATGTATTTTTTTTTTTTAAGCTGTCGTGCCTGGTGTCGCGTTTGTCGTTCTTTTGACCTTTGTGTCTTTCTTCCGACTTTTGCGGCCAGGGTAACGCGCCCCCCTTTCGATCTCCCCCTCACACGGTACATCAGGTGCGACCACGATGTCCTCTGGAAGGGTGTCTAGGGTCAGAGAGTTTATGGAGGTAGGTCCTCTATTTTTATTTTTATTTTGCGGCCTTTGGTCCGCCTCTATTGGTACTGACAGTTTTATTCCCCGTTTTAACAGAGCTTTTCAAGTATATTACCGTCTCCTTTTATGAGGTATTTTTCCTCTACACCATCGGGTCTGGCTTCGCCTTTGCCCGTGTGTGGGAGAACTACATTGGGTCAGTTTACTTGGCTACCGCTCGTGCGCTATCACACTTTACTTTACTTCCTCTACGCTATCAGGTCTGGCTTTGCCTTTGCCTGTGCGCGGGAAAGCAGTCATGTGCGCGCTATCGGGTCGGTGCTGTCACTGCCCGTGCGTCCATTCGGCTCTGTGGCTCGTTAGGTACGTCACTTCGTGCTCACAGACTCCGTGATAATGCTCATGTGTCGTCTGTGTTCGTATCTTCGACCGCATTCGCTGGGATGTGAGGGGTATTTCCTCCTCCTCAGTCTTTTCATTTACGGCCTACGCCTCGTAATCGGGCGCTTCATATCTTGGCTGTATTCTCTGGTAAGCCTTTTATTCTTTTATCACGACTCACCTTTTCGTTTATCATTGGTAGTCTCGATTCGCGGCTCCGATCCGGCCGTACCATTCGACCGTGATCGATATTTCCGGTTTATTCACCTGTCTGCTCGTCATCTACGGCAGCGTCACTTTTCCTACTGTCTGCGACCACTTCTTCTTTAGCCGCGATCGCTGGGGTGTGAGGAGTTCCTTCTCCTCCCCCTCAGGATCTTCAATTATGATTCGCGCCATTATATTCGGTGTTCCACATCCCGCCTGCGCGGCGTCGTCGGCAGCGTCCTCCTTTTGTATCGTCTGCCTTTCGCACCATCGACTCTCAAGCCGTCGCCACTTTTTCGACCTCTTTTGTTCGTTGCCGTCTCTTTACCTCGTTCCCGGGCATTTGCGGCAAAGACGTTATATGGGTCTTGCTACCTTTTACGGTGCGTTTATCATACGCATCTTGGCGCTGTGGCTGACTTAATGATATGGCAGGGATAGGTATTGTGCCGCTCGTCTCACGAGTCAGCGTCGGGCTCGGACTTCATCTGTAAATGCAATTAGGTGTTCAGAGCTGTTCAGAGTGTTCAGAGTGTCCTTGAACGGCTCCGAACAGCTCTGAACACCTACTGCATTTACAGATGCTTGCCCATTATCGTTAGCTGTTCGCGCAAATCGGCGAGTCAGTCAAACATTCATGTATGCCGTCGTTCCCGGTGTTCCCGGTGCGGCTTTCGGTGAGCCGTCACTGGGTTACGTCGACAAATTGCCCGCATTTCCGGCGTCGTGGCACCGTGACGGACATTCGGTCGTGGTACGTTACCCTAGTATCTTGGGTCCGTCCGCGATTAACAATTATCTCACAGCGCAACGCCAGCTCATGGCCGTCTGTCTCGCACTATGTTCATCAAACACATTCATCGTGTCTCTACACACCGTGGTATCGCTCATCTCTTTGGATGTAGCACATCACGCGGCGGCGGACATCCTCTCGACTGCGTGCTCTGTAGCACGTCGCTCAATTTGGCCGACTTTCCGCCGTCTCATGCCTCTGGCTGCGGCAAGGTTTTGTCTGGCCACGTCACCCTCTTTTAAGGTGCGTCTATATTTTCTAATCGTGGTGATTATATCGCTCATCTCGGTGTCCATGGCACCGGCGGCGACGATCCCACTTATCGAGCCATTACTGTATCTGCGGCGTCACTCTACGCCCAGTCACGGTACGTCGTCCTTTCGGATTCGTCCGCGACTGACGTTATCATCGCTCGCACCGAGCAATAGGGGGTATACACGCGCACACGCTAGACGATATTCGCGTGGTGCATGCGCTCGGGATAACGAATATACTGCTCAACGCGATGTGTCTGTCTCGCGCCGGCATACTGGGTAAGTTATTTCCGAGTTTCTTCTCTATTCTGCGCAGCGGTAGCTCATAGGCTATCTGTCTCGCGCTTACTAACACGTTCGTATTCCAGTTCGATCCGCTCGTGACTGTCATCTGCACGCTGTGCCTTTTCAGGAAGCGCTATCAGTCGTGCGTGATGTCATGGGGATGCCAGTGTCGTCTAGTGACGCCTGGCTCACGCCGGTATATGTGCTCATCAAGGAGCTCGATTGGCCTGCGACGTTCGTTTGCATGCCTTGCCCTTCCATAAGGTGCATTCGGTCGCGCGCGACGTCATGGGTCCAATGCTGTGTCATTTCCAGGTTCGACGAATATCGGGTTCGTTCATCTCGCGCGGAGTCAAACTTTCCCGCATGTTTCTCATGCTTTGCCAACTCACGCTGGCTTTCTGGTGTCGTCCGCGTGCACGCCGTGTCCTTACACAAGGTACTATCGGTCGTGCGTTTCATATCGTGGTACGTGCTTTTGTGGTCATGTTTGCCCGCGCGTTGTAAGGATAGCTCGGGCGCTGGCCCCGAAATCGTATATTTTCGGCATTTTCGGTCTCGGTCGGCGTCGCGTGGCTCAGCTGCCATTCCGGTCTCGCGTTCTCACGGCGTCCTCACTATCGCCCCATCCCTCTCTCCATCTGCTAATATACACACACACACACACTCTCTCTCTCTCTCTCTCTCCTTCCCTCTCCATCGCTCGCCTTCGCCTCACGCCGCAAATGGACGACGCCGATCGACACTCAAAGCCAGGCCGGGCGTTCCCGCGCCTCGTGTCATCTTTGTCCTCAAGACCTCGTCTCGCCCGCCTCGCGTATCTCTTTCAAGATGTCAAGACAACAGCTCACCCGCTCTGAGCCACCTGCAAGACGCCGTTGGAGATCGCGCCGGTCATCGCGCTGTCGTCGGAGGGCTATTGTCGTGCGTCATGATGTCTCGGCCTCCTTTGTCTAATATTTTCGTATGCTCGCTACCTTTCACTAGATAATCCGTTTCGGTTTCTCGTTCTGCGCCCATATCCCTTGTCTCTGTCTCGATCATCTCCGTGCCCCGTCGACTCCACGCTCGTACAGTTCTCTTACCTTACCTCTTGATTTCCCATTGTCTCCCTCCTGTTTGGGTTCGGAATGCGTCGTATACGTCTCGAATGTATTTAGACCTCGCTTCCTTAGCTCGTTAATGCCAGTCTAGTTTCGTTTTCCCCCTCCTCTCTCTCGTGTGCCGCGCGATCGTCCCGGAAGTCAGGCTCTACCGCGGGCACTCGAAGGACATCGCCTCTCGTCTCTCGACTCTCGTTTCCGCGCTCACTCCCGTTTCCGCTTTGTCCTCTCGCCCGTCAACGCCCGCTCCCGCCTTCGTCCGTTCGCGTTCGCACCAGCTGTCGCCGTCGCGAACGCTTCGGACTCGGCCTCCTCTCTCCCTTTCTGTAACCCCTGCTCGGAATCCCCTCCGCCTACGAACTCACACGGACTCGGCTCCGTACAGCGTGGCTGAACTTTCTCGCGCTTTCTCGCGCCTTGGACTCTCAAGATGCCGATGTCATCAAGTTCATGCTACTGGATGCCCGTGTCATCGGGTCCGCGCTATGCCAGCTGCGTTCGACGTTCTGAGGAATAGGGGCCGCGCCGCTCGTGCCAAACTGTCAGTTGTTGCTGTACTGTCCAGTTTGTGTCGTCGAGTGGTCCGCTGAGCTTTATGGCTCCCTCTGGCTGGGATCTTTGATGCTCATGTCATCTGTCCAAATCTCTGAGGGGTCTTTGGTAGTTATCGCTTGCTTCGCGCGATAGGGGCTTTGTGTGTACTGGTTATTTAGTTGTGGGGGTTATAATATATTTGATGTCTTGTTCACCTGGCTATCCGCCAGGGCCCATAACCTAAAGTGATTAAGTGCAGTGGTGAACTTATGTGTGTATGGAACACGAGTATGTGGGAGTCTGGAGTAGAGCTTATTCTCCTATCTCCGTAGTTTCTCTGTATTTTCTAGATTACTCTACGGTAACTTAATGATTATCTAATAGCTTGGTCTATCCTCGGATTGCCCTTTCCGGGCTGTATCCCAACAAATGTCTCCGGTGGGAAATGGGAAAAGAAAACAGAGGGAACGGACTGTGCCGCTAGTTCGGATCCTTCGGGATGGCGACCGGGTCCCACGGTAGTAGACCCTACCGTCGGGGAGCACATGAGTACGACAAGGCACAGCTTGCCCCCGAAAGGGAATATGCTGTCAGCACGTCCTGTGGGAGCACTGCTGGCTACTGCCGAGCGAGAAGTAGCCCTCCCTCCCCACTCGTCGTTTCCCCATAAGCAACCAGTCCATTAGAGGTCGTGCACATTGACACCACTTAGTCAGCTTAGTCAGTTGAGATGCGGTATACGCCGGCTGTCAGTTGTCAGTGCGTTGTCGTGGGCATGCCCCCACGTGCCAACTCCCCTAATAGGTCGTAAGACTGGTAGTACTCTAAATGTATTCGGATGGTGTAGCGGTCGGGGTAGCGGTAGCCCCCTGACGAGAACTTTCGCAGGTTCGAAACCGCTACAGTCATTCATGGGTCTATGGACCACTCAAATGTTTTGACCTTCGGGAACTTGTTTAAATGGACGAACAGCCAATTTAAATAGACAAACCTTTAGCTGTATAAGTAAGCTACCAAATTGTCACTTCAGAACTGTTATCAGGTGACAATGAACGGTGCGATAGAGGGATCAGTGAAAAGGGTCCCTATCAGCTGTAACTGGGTCAATGGACCAGTCACGGCAACGGGCATTTTCCCAATTGGGAGAGGCACCGATTGCTGTCATTGGCCCGCACACTTTTGGTTCCTGAATTCCCAATCTGGCAGGCGTGATGTGACTTATGGAGCACAGAATCTCGACCTGTTCAGCGTTCTTCAGTGGATATCCTGCAACTCCATGTTCCTACCTCTGAAATAACTATCTGGAGTTCATTATATAGCATGTAATTTGTATATGGCCAGAAAAAGTAGGCCAAAATATGAGCATTTCCCATCGGTTTTTGCTCATCAAATTTCAGTTTTTGCCTAATTTTTTCGAAAAACAAGTTCTACTGCGACATTTACTCATTGCACCTCCATAAAATTTTGAAGAGACATTGACAGGAGCTATAGACTGGATATTACAAAAAATCTGAAGTGATTTGATCAAAAATACAGTTGTCAGAGTCGTTTGGTCCATTGACCCCAATGTTCCATTGACCCATGAATGACTGTACCTCCCGCTTTATCCTTACCGGCCCCTGATCTGCCGTACAGACCACTATCTTCGGAGACCAGTGACTGACAGCATGTATTAAGCCGGCGGACGGCCCGATTGCCCACACGTCGCACACAGTCTGACGCCATGCCCCTGGCGGGGCATCGGCCCCCCAAACACACACAACGGAGAGCGTGAGAAAGCTTAACTGTTAAGTCGAAAGCCCGTGGGCGTGCAGAGTGACATGTGACATGTGACGTTTGTATGATATGATTTGTTCATTGGATTCATCCTGATATAGCACCGTCACCGAATCACGCAACAAAGCAGAGAAGCACTGAAGTACAGTAACAACCGAAATGTCATCAGGGGTTTTACCATCGCCATGATCAAGACTTGTATCAAGTATCAATGTCCAGCCGCGGAGTCCCGCGGGTCCCCGACTCTTGCACTCTAGTTATCGGACTTGCCTCGACCCTGATGCCAGTGAGCACAGTGCTGTCACACTTGTATGTTTTTTACGGCGCAGGCAGTGAGAACTACCGTTTACACGTAGTACTTGGATTTCTGCGAAGAAGCTACATGCTTCTAATTCTCACCTGGTCTCGTTTCATGGCTATGAACGAAGGTGATTGGAACGGGAGAAATCTCTGCGCCAGTGACGGAGGATACATCAACCACTGGCACACCAGGCTGTCGCCTTGATCTCGCTCATACTGTACTCACCAAAATCGGATTATAAAGGCCGATTTGTCGCCTGCGACCCCGCTGTCCCCACCCACTTTTTGACATCTACAACACCAATGGCTGGGTCCTCTGAGTCACCAACCGCTTCCCTGGACGTTGTCAGCGTGTAAGTTTGGTGATACTACGATAGCGGTATCCCTCATCCGCTGATCTTTTCACAGAGCCGCCGCTCTTGTGCGTTTGGCTCTCCTTCTGTTGTTTACATGACAGGTATCCTCAATAATGCTGGCAGCTCTTCGGCGCCGTATTTAACTGGGCTCTTTTCGGCGTTCTCTGCGTCCAGATTTGTACGAGGCCCGCCCCTCGAGACCTCGGCTTATTCCACTCATCCACGCTCAGACGTATATAGCTACAATTTTCGAACAGACAGGCAATTCGTAAAATTTCTAGGTTGGTCTTCAACATTACTCGGAAGCTCTGTGATCGAGGTGAACTTTGCGCAGTCTATTTCGTCTTTCTGGTGGAGACCATTCAAACTGCGCTGTCTGGGGCTGATCTCTACTACTGGTTTGTTGCTGGATTTGGCAATGTGGAACGCTTCGGGAATTCCCATTTCTATCCCGTTGACATTGCCATCATTGGCACAATTATTTCGTTTATCGTTCAAGGATACTTCTGTTATCGAATTTGGGTGCTGAACAAACGGACATCGTGGGTCTGTTGGATCATCGCTGTCGTATGTATACCTGACTGTCCCCGCATTTTTCAGGCTTCTGACATTTTCTGAACACAGGCCGCGGTGGCTCAATCAGCCGCAGCGATATGGGCGACCATCAAAGTCGGTTCTATACACACTGTCGCCAAATCGTCTTTCTCACACAGCGTTCAGCCACTCACGGTTGAGGATTATACGGCCCCCAAGATAGCACTATACGTACGCACACTCATTTTGGTTTGATTGGCCATACCACCTCATACTTTGTCGCGTTAGCTATGGGCAATACTGAGCGCCCTGGCGGACATTCTGATCTCGGTGGCGATGACGCTGCTCGTACGCATCACATTATTGGATCCTTTACTACCTCGACCGAGACATTTTGGACAGCTAAGAAGGGCAAGTAGCCACTTCTCGAGCTTCGTGCTAATTCGTGTGGTACGGCTTACCATTGAGACAAACGCCCTGACTGGTACTACCTGTCTCTTGGAAAATTATATTCGTGCATCTAACTTCTGGTTTAGCTACCTTAGCCATCACAACCCTTGTGCTTTATGTAACCTTCCCCGTAAGTCGGACCGAGATACACCACGATTCGTTTTTTGACCTGATCACCTGGTCCGCAGAATAGGGTATACTGCGTATACACGTATGTCCATTTGGTCCGTCGCTGTGCACCTTTCCAGCTAATGTGAAAAAAAAGAATCAGTATTATGGGGAAGGTGTGAGTGACACATATCTTCCACTGCGCGCGAGCCAAACCGCTGACAAATGTTTCAGATACTCCAACACCCTCTTAGTGAGCCTCAACAATCGGATCTACTTGCGTGACCACCAATTACCCGAATACGAAGGCTCTGCCAGCCCCCCGGTCCCCGACAGGGCTCGTGCCACCACAGAGACGACGCTCCGTTTCGCAATACCTGAGCCGCAGCCGCGAGCACTAGGTGTCATTTTCCCCCGCTCCACTATTCCCCGCCCGATGGACCTAGATAATGGTAGAGGGAGCGACACCAGCACTAACTGGTCCCTGGTCTGTCTACTTTCCTATCGCAACTGCTATCCGTTTCCTACATTTCTGAATGGTCCGGTCCCGCTATCTAGCCCCACCCTCAGGAAGGTCATCGGCTTTCCGAAGATCCCGAGTGGATGGTGGGCACTTGCGACCCAAAAGACGGGGCGTATGCATTTTGATTATATGTTGATGTGGCCGTTGCAATGCGTGTTGGACTCGGACTTAGCTACTTTTGGGGACCCCTGTCGTAGTGTAAGAAATGCCCCAATGCAATGGTGGAGACTTGAATAGTCCACCGGATCCTCCTTTCTTAACCTTAATGGTGCTCAAGCCCACTGCCCTGGCGCCGTAGCCGGATTGACCATACTGTGCTTTAAGCACGCGGATCCCTTGCTGCAATGGGGCGTCAATGCCATTACTCCCTCCGAGTCTCGGTCGACAGAATCAAAACGGTGTTCTTACCACCTCATGGCATTGTTTGCGAGTATCTGTTTCCTAATGATACTGTCATCGGCGACACGCCTGTCCATGATACGACATACCGAGAGGTATTCCTAGCTGTCATTCGTTGGAATATTTCGCTATGTACGGGTCTCTAATCCCGAAACGTGACTTATTGCGGGGCTGCCAAACTTGAGAAGTTGCTCATCTAATACACATCTCGTTTTTGGAACTGCCGTGTCTCAGGCTGGCGCACGCTTTGACAGGCGTGTACGCGTAGCCTGCTCGTGTGCGTAAGGATATCCTACTACAGTACAGGCTACATACAAAAGTTCCTTGCGGAAGGTCTCCCGACGATCGAGTCGCACCTACTACCGACACATCTTCTACATGATTACTTCTTGGCCGAGATCGCAATCAAGACGATCGAAAACAAGCGAGATGCGATGGTGACTTGCCCTTTTATCCTTACTGTTTACCGCTGACGAGGAATATAAGGATATCTTGACGTAGACGTACTTCTATAGGCGGATGACACAAAACTCGAATTATTACAATCTGCACAACGTCAGCCACCAGCATCTTTCGGACCACTTGTCGGAACTCATTGAGAATACGTTGAGCGATCTTGTCAACTCAAAGTGTATCGCCATCGGTAAGTCGCACCTAGTAATTTCAGTCTCCACTCTAACCCATATATGCAGAGGACGAAATGGACGTATCACCTCTCAACCTTGGCATATTACAACATCTCTTGTCAGTCTCATTTTCCTTGGCCTTTCGCTGTACTTACTGACCGTCAAACTCTCAGACGTCACTGTCGAAGTCTATACGCTCTCGTTGAAGGAGCGCACAAAACTCACCCGTTTTGATTTGCTCGATGAGAGGGAGATATTGAGGCTTCACTTCAGGCAAGAGATCCGCACATGCAAGTGGTCTGTCGTCCAACGAGTGCATCGCCAGTTTCCCCCGCCAAGTTCGTAACGTGTAACGTGAGGGAGTAACCAAAGGCGTCATCACGGCATGTTGATCAGTCTGATCATGAGGTCCGTGGAACTTACGGAGCACTTGGAGGAGAATGCCGTTGATACTTGATAGAAGACTGTATGTGGGTCAGCACCATATGAGGGCAAAACACCCGCCCTAATTAAAATTCGGTGGTAAGTTATGAGGATGCTGTATTTTTTGATTACAATACGTGGTGGTCATAGCCTCTCACCGGAATGCGGCCCGGACATTCACAACGGTGCGGGACCGCGGGCCACTACATAGCGGTACTCCAACCCAACTCCCATTCATTTGGTTCATACAACACTGGTATGGCACTTCCACCAGAGGTAACTAATCATGCAATTACTGTCGCCGAAATGCACTGGGGGTTATGCCATCTTTTAATTTTGTCCATGATTCTGCTCTTCATTCTGCCATGCATCAAGCTCAAGAATCAAGATCAAGGTTGCAACCTCCCACGGATTCTATATTCTGGGCACTCTAGTGATCGAACTGGCGGGCGGTGCCTCCTTCCTGATGATCTCAGCTCTGTCATGATGATGGCCACGTTTGTTTACAGCGCAGGCAGTGAGAACCGCCGCTTGCACTGGCACGTACTGATTTCTGGGGAGAAGTACTGGAGATGTTGCACGTTTATAATCCATCCGGTTTTGTGGTTGTGGAGGAAGCATACAGGTCAAGATACGGGTGATTGGAATCAGATCAATCTCTGCGCCCGTGACAGTTTTTTGCAGCACGTCAGCTGGCGCCTTGACCCTCACTCGTACTCACAATCCGAAAAAAAAAAAAACCCCCATTATAAAGCCCGTCTTGTGGCCCACGACCCCGCTGTCCATACTTCCCCTTGGCACTAGTTTCCACCCACTTTTCAACATCAACAACGTCCATGGCTGAGTCCTCTGAGTCGCCAACCGCCTCCCCAGAGGTCATCAAAGTGTAAGTTCGGTGATACTACAGTAGCGGTTTCCCTCATATTCGATAATCCGCTGATCTTTTCACTGGCACACTACTAGAGCTTCCCCTCTTGTGCGTTTGGCTCTCGCTCTGCTGTCCACACAACTGATATCCCCAACAATGCCTGCAGCTCTTCGGCACTGTATTCAACTGGGCGTTCTACGGCGTTCTCTGTGTCCAGATTTGTGCGAGGCCTATCCCTCGAAACTTGGTTTATTCCACTCATCCACGTTCAGACGTATATAGCTACAATTTTCGAACAGACAGGCAATTCGTAAAATTTCTAGGTTGGTCTTCAACATTACTCGGAAGCTCTGTGATCGAGGTGAACCTTGCGCAGTCTATTTCGTCTTTCTGGTGGAGACCATTCAAACTGCGCTGACTGGGGCCGACGTCTACTATTGGTTTGTTGCCGGATTTGGCAATGTGGAACACCTGGAGAATTCCCGTTTCGCTCCCGTAGCCGTTATCATCCTTACCACAGTTGTTTCGTTCATCGTTCAAGGATATTTCTGTTATCGAATTTGGGTGCTAAACTCGCGATCGTCGTGGGTCTGTTGGATCATCGCTGTTGTATGTATACCTGACTGTCCCCGCATTCTTCAGGCTTCTGATATTTTCCTGAACACAGGCCGCGGTGACTCAATCAGTCGCAGCGGTGTGGGCAGGCATTAAGGTCGGTACTATACATACTTTCACCAAATCGTCTTCACACAGCATTTAGCCAATCATGCTTGGGAAGTATGTGGTTTCCAAAACACCACTATATGTACGCACACTCGTTTCGGTTTGATTGGCCACCTCATACTTTGGTGTGTTAGTTATGGGCAATATCGAGTGCCTTGGTGGACATTCTGATCGCGGTAGCGATGACGCTGCTGGTACGCCATCACTTTATTGCATCCTTTACTACGTCGACCGAGATCCTTTGAACAGTTGAGGAGAGCAAGTGGCAACTTCTCCAGCTTCGTGTTAGTTCGTGTGGTACGGCTCACCATTGAGACGAATACCCTTACTGGTACCTGTCCCCCGGAAAATATCACGTGGTCTTGTATCTAACTTCCTGTTTAGCCACCTTGGCCATCACGTCCCTTGTGCTTTTTGCCGCCTTCCCTGTGAGTCGGACCGAGATACGCCACGATCCATCTTTTGACCCGGTCACCTCGTCCACAGAACGAGGTATACTACGCATACACGTACGTTCTTTTAGTCTGCCCGCTTTGTTCCTTTCCGACTAATGTGAAAAAGAGTTGCGATTCTTGGGAAAGTGTGAGTGACACATAACTTACACTAACTTACGCGCGAGCCTAAGAACGCTAACCGACGCCTCAGGTACTCCAACACCCTATTAGTGAGCCTCAACAACCGCATCTACTTGCGTGACCGCCGATTACCCGAACATGGAGATAGCGCCTCCCCTGTCCCTGACGGGGCTCGCGCCATCGCAGAGACGCCGCTCCATTTCGCGAAACCTGAGCCCCAACCACGAGCACTAAAGAATGATAGCGTAATTTTCTCCCGCTCCATCATTTCCCAGCCGGTGGACCTAGATGATAGTAGAGGC
Organism: Lactarius hengduanensis; assembly: GCA_021525025.1. NCBI lineage: Eukaryota > Fungi > Basidiomycota > Agaricomycetes > Russulales > Russulaceae > Lactarius > Lactarius hengduanensis. The sequence goes on from JAKELI010000064.1 coordinate 12,061, forward strand.
CATGGCACCAGCACTGACTGGCCCCTGGTGTGTGCAATTTCCCGTCACGACTGCTCTCCGATTCCCGCGTTTCTGAACAGCTCGGTTTCGCTGTCTAGACACAACCTAGGAAATGTCATTTACCTCCCAAAGATCTCGAGTGGACGGTGGGCATGTTGCCCCATCCTTGACGAGGTGTATAGATTATGATGGATATTGGTGTGGCCGTTGCAATATGGGTTAGACCTTAGGCTGGACTTAGCTACTTTTGTGGTGATCGGTGACTTCCCTTGTGTGGCAACGGAATGATGTTCAAGTCGCTCGAGTTTGACGATTTGGAGAAATGCTCCAATGCAATGGTCTGCCAAATCCTCCTTTCCTAGCCCTAATGAGCCGTGGGGCCCTAGCTCGCTTCAACCGGGAAAGCGTTCAATTTTTCACAGCGTACGTAGAGAGGTGAATTATAGAGTCCGGTGCGTATATGCAAAGAAATGGAAAACATGTGGATAGAAACATAAGGCAAGATGGGAAGTCTGACAGTGCCTTTACATACGAATACAAAGAACGGCGACTGCTTCGAACGTCACCTTTTTTAGTTTGTACTATCATCGCCACAGTAGAGATGGGATAAGTCGTGTGCAACGAAACTCTACGAACAATCACCATATCCGTCGTAACCGACAGCTTCTGCAGTCCAGTGGAAAGCGCGGTAATGCTGACACTGCTTATAGGAAGAGCCAAGGTGGTGAACAGCGAGTGTCAACTTATGCGAAAGTCTGGAAACGGTGAGACGAAAAAGTGAAATGCGAATGAAAACAGGACGAATGTCCGTCATGGCTTGGTCATCGTTCACCATCACGCGTGATCTGTCGACGGTGATAGTGGCGCAAGTACTTTTGGTGAAATTTGTGAGGATAACACGTTCACACATGACGTGACGTAGGGGATGCTGAAAGTGTGAATTCGGGCCTTTCGATTTGTGAGGACGATGGGTTCAAAGTGGGGTAGGGGCCGGCAATCTGCATTGTGAAGTCAGCGATCCTGTGTTTTCTGGGAGGGTGTACTCAACTTTCGCGGCGTATATTCCTCCAGGTCTCGGTAGTTGTTTCGCCTGTAAATCATACTGGAAGAACCACATATTACATGGATGTTATGCTTTGTGAAGCGTCTTCTCCAAAAACCTCTGCTTCGCAAATGAGGTCGTTTGAAATTTCCAGTAGCTCTCCTCTGTTTGTAAGGCTGGCTTTTCCAGTCAAAAAAAATCTGCCCTGGCAGTGGAAGAGGCATCGATCGAGCACATCCATCAGTTTGTGCCAGCGAGATGACGTCGGCGTCGGAACCGTGTGCGGGCAGTGTTGTACAAGTCAGCCTGACCGGGGTGGAGTCGGGTCAGTTGACCCCGGCCCGGTCAAAGGTCACGGTCAGACCATTTTTGGAATCGCATATTCTGCTTAGTCATTACGGCTTGTGCCGACGGAAAAATGGCCCGCCCAGCCCGAAGGCGTGTGGGAAAACACACGTGAGTAGGATTTTCCGAATGTCAGACCCGGGGTCGGGTACTTAGTACTTAGTCTGACTGACTCCGACACGTTAGAGTCAGATTATGTGATACCTTCTATCCCAGTCAGACCCGGGTCATGACAACGCCAACGGAGCAGAGTGTGGACGTGGCAGATAGATCACGTGGTGATGTGGAGGAGGGAAAGAAAGAGAACGAGGTAGGCGACGCAGGATGATGAAAGGCGCTGCAAGGACACATCGACATCGAAAACTGCTGCTGGACGGGGACGGTGAACGCCGGAAAACATATGTGGCCGAAGCGCCTTGCGAAGCGCTGAAGCCGAAGCCGAAGTGCTGAAGTGAACAAATGGGGTTTACGGGAACACAACGGAGAGCGTGAGAAAGGTTTACTGTAAAGTCAGGAAAGCCCGCGGGGCGCAGTGACATTCCGTTTGTATGATGTGATGATGATATGATATTCTGGTGGGCTCCAGCGCCTCAACTCCCGTTCATTGGATTCATCCTGATATAGCACCGTCACCAAGATGGTGTAGCGAATCACGCAACAAAGCAGAGAAGTACTGAAGTAACAACCAAAATATCATCAGGGGTTTTGCCATTTTCTAATTCTGTCATCATGATCAAGACTTGCATCAAGTATCAATGTCCCGCGGATCCCCGACTCTTGGCACTCTAGTCATCGAACTTGCCTCACCTTGATGTCAGTGAGCACAGTGCTGTCACACCTGTATTTTTTTTTTACAGCGCAGGCAGTGAGAACTGCCGTTTACAGGTAGGGATTTCCGCTAAGAAGCTACATGCTTCTAATTCTCACCTGGTCTCGTTTCGTGGCTATGAACGAAGGTGACTGGAACGGGAGAAATCTCTGCGCCAGTGACGGAGGTTTTTATGATACATCAACCACACCAGGCTGTCGCCTAGATCCCGCTCATACAGTACTCACAAACCGAAAAATCGGATTATAAAGGCCGATTTGTCGCCTGCGACCCCGCTGTCCCCACTGCTCCGTGACGCTACTCCCCACCCGCTTCTTGACATCTACAACACCAATGGCTGAGTCCTCTGAGTCACCAACTGATTCCCTGGACGTTATCAGCGTGTAAGCTCGGTGATACTACAGTAGCAGTTTCCCTCATCCGCTGATCTTTTCACAGAGCTGCCCCTCTTGTGCGTTTGGCTCCCGTTCCAACGACCGATATCCTCAACAATACCCGCAGCTCTTCGGCCCCCTATGCAACTGGGCGCTCTACGGCGTTCTCTGCGTCCAGATTTGTGCGAGGCCTATTCCTCGAAACTTGTTTATTCCACTGATCCACGTTCAGACGTATATAGCTACAATTTTCGAATGGACAGACGATCCTTAAAATTTCTAGGTTGGTCTTTTGACATTACTTGAAGCTCTGACGTCGACGTCAAGGCGAACTTTGAGCAGTTTATTTCGTCTTTCTGGTGGAGACCATTCAAACTGCGCTGTCTGGAGCCGATATGTACTATTGGTTTGTTGCCGGATTTGGCAATCCGGAACGGCTTGGGAAGTCCCATTTCATCGCCGTAGACATCCCCATCGTTGGCACAATTATTTCGTTTATCGTTCAAGGATATTTCTGTTATAGAATTTGGGTGCTGAACTCACGATCGTCGTGGATTTGTTGGATCATTGCTGTCGTATGTATACACGACCGTTCCCCGCATTCTTCAGGTTTCTGACGTTTCCCTGAACACAGGCCGCGGTGACCCAATCAGCCGCAGGGATGTGGGCGAGCATCAAAGTCGGTACCATATACACATTCGCCAAATCGGCCTTCTCACACAGCGTTTAGCCACTCACGACTGGGAAGTTTCCGATTTCCAAGACAATACCATATGTACGCACACTCGTTTTGGTTTGGTTGGCCATACCACCTCATACTTTGTCGTGTTAGTTATGGGCGATATCTAGCGCCTTGGCGGACATTCTGATTGTGGTGGCGATGACGTTGCTGGTACGGCATCACATTATTGGATCCTTACTACGTCGACCGAGATCCTTTGGGACAGCTAAGAAGGGCAAGTGGCAACTACTCTAGCTTCGTGTTAATTCGTGCGGTACGACTTACTATCGAGACAAATGCCTTGTCTGGTACCTGTCTCTCGGAAGACCTCACATAACCGTGCATCTAACTTCTTGTTTAGCCGCGTTGGTCATCGCAACCCTTGTGCTTTATGTCACCTTCCCCGTAAGTCGGACCGAGATACAGCACGATTCAGTTTTTGACCCAATCACTTCATCCACAGAATAGGCTATACCACATATACACGTAGGTCCTTTTGGTTCATCGCCGTGCACTTTTCCAGCTAATGTGAAAAAAAAGAACTGAGCTTTTGGGGAAAGTGTGAGTGACACATATCTTCCACTGCGCACGAGCCAAACCGCTGACAAATATTTCAGATACTCTAACACCCTCTTAGTGAGCCTCAACAATCGCATCTACTTGCGTGACCACCAACGACCCGAATATGAAGGCTCTGCCAGCCCCCCGGTCTCCGACGGGGCTCGTGCCACCACAGTGACGACGCTCCGTTTCGCAATACCTGAGCCGCAGCCGCGAGCACTTGGTGTCATTTCCCCCCGCTCCACTATTCCCCGCCCGGTGGACCTAGATAATGGTAGAGGGAGCGACACCAGCACTAACTGGTCCCTGGTCTGTCCATTCTCCTATCGCAACAACTGCTATCCGATTCCCACGTTTCTGAACGGTCCGGTTCCGCTATCCAGCCCCACCCTCAGGAAGGTCATCGGCTTTCCGAAGATCCCGAGTGGATGGTGGGCACTTGCGACCCAAAGGACGGGGCGTATGCATTTTGATTATATGTTGATGTGGCCGTTGCAATGCGTGTTGGACTTGGACTTAGCTACTTTTGGGGGTGACCCTCCCCTGTCGTAGTGTAACAAATGCAATGGTGGAGGCTTGAATAGTCCACCAGATCATCCTTTCTTAACCCTAATGGTGCTCAAGCCCAATGCCCTGGCGCCGTAGCCGGATTGACCAGATTGTGCTTTAAGCACGCGGATCCCTTGCTGCAATGGGGGGTCAATCACTCCCTCTCGGTCGACAGAATCAAAACGGCGTTCTTACCACCCACCTCATGGCATTGTTTGCGAGTATCTGTTTCTTTTTTTTGTTTTTTGTTTTATGTTTATTCTGGGATGCGGCGAGTATCTGTTTTTTTATTTTATTTTATTTTATTTTTTATCCATGCGAGTATCTGTTTAATGATACTGTCATCGGCGACACGCCCATAATACGACCTAACGAGTATTCCTAGCTGTCATTCATTGGAACCTTTCACTATGTCCCTAATCCCGAAACGTGACTTATTGCGGGGCTGCCAAACTTGACTACATAGAGAAGCTGCTCATCTAGTATATGTACTCAAGTATGTACTCCCAACACATCTCGTAATTGTGTTTTTGGAACTGCCGTGTCTGGTGCACGCTTTGACAGGCGTGTACGCGTAGCCTGCTCGTATGCGCTATAAGCATATCCTACTACAGTGCAGGCTACATACAGAAGTTCCTTGCGGAAGGTCTCCCCTTGGGTCTCCCGGCGATCGAGTCACACCTACCGACACATCTTCTACATGATTACTTCTTGGCCGAGATCGCAGTCAAGATGATCGAAAACAAGCAAGATGCGATGGTGACTTGCCTTTTTATCCTTACTGTTTACCGCTGATGAGGAATATAAGGATATCTTGACGTGGACGTACTTCTATAGGCGGATGACACAAAACTCGAATTATTACAATCTGCACAACGTCAGCCACCAGCACCTCCGAGTCTCGGACCACTTGTCGGAACTCGTTGAGAATACGTTGAGCGATCTTGTCAACTCAAAGTGTATCGCCATCGGTAAGTCGCGCCTAGTAATTTCAGTCTCCACTAACCCATATATGCAGAGGACGAAATGGACGTATCACCTCTCAACCTTGGCATACTACAACATCTCTTGTCAGTTTCATTTTCCTTGGCCCTTCACTGTACTTACTGACCGTCAAACTCTCAGACGTCACTGTCGAAGTCTATACGCCCTCGTTGAAGGAACGCACAAACCTCAAGAGCCTTCTCGAAGTTGTTTCGTCTTCAGCAGAATTTGAATCGATTCCTATTCGTCGACACGAGATCGTGTCCCTGTCAAACTTAATCAGGTCAACTTTGAGGCGCCTCACTTCAAGACCTTCCTCCTCCAAGCCCACTTCAGCTACCACAGGACCTCGTGGCAGATCAAGCGCTAGTGTTGGAGAAAGTGACGAACCTTCTTTCTGCCTGTGTCGACGTCGTGTCCTCGAATGCTTGGCTCAACTCGCTCGGCGCTATGGACCTGTCCCAAATGTGCGTGCAAGCGGTGTGGGACAGAGACTCGCCCTTCCAACAATCCCGCATTTCGAACCGGAGGTGAGTCTTGATGCATTTTCACTAGTTGCCGATACTCAAAAGAAAACGGATCCGCACGTCGTACCCCACGCTCGATGTCACACACGAATTCGTCAAGGGAGAGTATACGTCCATCACCCCGATCGTGCTACAGATCTCTCTCAGCTGCGACGTAGACGAGGAGGAGGACGAGGGCGATACCCTCGTCGTCGCACCCCACTTCCCCGCAAAGAAGATGGTGAGCTGGTGGGTCGTGGTTGGCGAGCAGAGCACGCGGCAGCTCTTGTCGATAAAGTACGTCAAGCTCGAGTTCAACGAGGACAGCGACGGGAGCGGAGACGAGACGGAGGAGTAAAGCCTGAGCGCTCTTGGTCGTGTCATCTCACATTTTCGTGTTGCGTTTTAATCTCTCATTCCAAGTTGTCATACTTCTAAACGATTGCGTGCATCACCACTAAGTTACTATTGTCTGGTCCGTTTGATCGCCATAAATGGCGTCAGCTGACCGGAGCGTGCGCGGCACACTAGCACAGGTTGGAAAGGGGAAAAACAAACGTCCACTGCGGAGTTATATGCAAGCGGGCCCGTACACAACGCGTTCCGAGACGTGAGGAAGTGGGAGGGGTAGAGGGATAGGTAGAGAGTTCGAGCGTAGGTGCGATGTACGAGGAGCGGCGAACAGAGACAAAGGGTCCCTACTTGATCTTTTTGAGCTGTAGGTACATAATGAGATTTCATTCGAGCAGGTGTCAGTGTACGGAGTGACGTACCCTCTCCGTATTCCTGAAGACCCGATTATCGAGATTGACCGTCTTCTCCTCAATGCGCTCGATGCGGTTGTTCTGATGATCAAGCTCTTGACCCATCGCCGATCCCAGTGCCTTGAGTCTTTTCGCCACGTCCGAAATTTCGTCGAGATTGTCGTCGAGTTCATCTTCCAACTCGTCGTCGGATGCGGTCGCCTCAAATTGATAGCGCTTCCTCTGCTCCTTCTGGAGCGACTGTTGAGCGTCGGTACGCCTCCCATTTGGCCCCGCCCTGATTTCCTCCTCCTGGGAGCCATCCCGGGAGCCATAAGTCGACGCCTGACCCAAGCGATTTTGAGTCGCACGTATGTCGCCCATGGCTTTCTCGTGCTCCTCGCGTTCTTCCTCGTAGCGCTGTAGCACCTTTGCTTCCTGTGCAGCGCGTTTCGCGTCTTTATTGAAGGTGATCACGGGGCGGAAGATCGAGCGGTTGAGCTGCTTAAGTTCGTCGGTCCTATCATCCGCGCGTTGGGAATGACCTTTGGCCACATCGAGATGACGCTCGGTGTTGGCAAGCTTCTCTACAATCGTAACACGTTAAGTATCGAGGGATCAGTACACTAAAGCGGTTGACAAACCTGATTGACTGCCCAGCCTATTGATAGTGCCTCGAGCGGTCTCTTCCGCCTCACGAGCCATGCGGAGGGCATTTCGTGTGGAATTAACACTGTCTTGCTTAACGAAGCGTGTCTGTTGTTTGATAGCTTCAACATCCTCTTCATTTTCTTCCCCAGGCGCGGGCTCGCGCAACGTTGGTCCGTCATGAGCGAAACGACCAGTCACCTTCTCTGGATTGTAACCAGAGAAGAGTGCGTTCCTGTCGCTATCGACGTCACCTTGTCCCCGTGAATAGGCATCAACGGGGTTGTTTCGATGATAACGATCACGGACGCTGTCGGTGGAGGGGGCCCCTGAGAGAGCAGACCTGCTGCTGTAAGGGTCACTCGTCGGGCCAGTGCTCTGAGCCTCAGTGACGGGGGGTATCAGATTCTTCTCCTTGCGTTTGTTGAACCAAGACATGACTGCGGATGAAAGCGTTGCGGTTGCCAGTCACCGCATTTGGTCGTGTTTACAAAACAGGAAGGTGGTTCTCATGTCTTTGATTTACCAATTACGGTTACAGTACACCCTTCCCACTTTTCAGAGCGTGGCCAATTTCTGCCTTCACGCCACCAGTTCCCTTAGTTCTCGCACCAACACTGCTTTGAAGAGTGTCCTTTTTCGCCTTCTTCAGTTTATTCCGCGCTGTCCGCTTTTCTCTCGGGGAGAAAGCTCCCCTTGTGCACGGGGATCGATTACAGGGGCGTTCATAAGGGGCCAGGTTACGCATGCCCCTGTGCAAACCTCTATAAGTTGAACTTCAACTCATCAACTCTTTGAAGAGCTCCACTATAACAGAACTGTGACCGGTCGTTGTACGCAGCTGGACAATATTGTTCGGACATGGGGACTCGTGGTTACAAAGTTTATCGATGGAGAGGTTGGTATTTTGTCTATTACAAGTGCGTGCCTTGCCTCTTCTTCATCATGGACACCCACTGAATCTTATATTTATTTTCAGTCACTGGGATAGTTACCCGAGTGGCTTAGGACTTCAATTTCTCGCCACAATTCCAAGGGATTCGAAAAGCTTTCAAGGGTGGTTGGCCGAAATGAGACAGCATTTCGACGAAATTATCGAAGCGCGCGATAAATCCGAACTTGACGAAGATGACGAAGATGAGCTCAATACTATCACCAAAGAAGTGCCATCTAATGATCTGTTCATTGAATGGATATACACGATTGATCTTGACCGACTGGTGTTCCATGTCGACTCATGCCCACTCTTCCGTTTGGACCATCTTCCAAATGACGACCAATTTCTCGAGTGGATTGGGTTCGATCATTATGGTCATCGTGCCTACACATCTTCCACTCCTTCAGAATATCGTTACTGTTGGAATGCACCGCCGCCCATCGTGACCGATGCTACACTGGAACTATATAAAAGTCAGGCCGTGGCTGAGTCTGCGGCACTTAGCGACCTACTTGCGGTGCCTGAGCGCATGAGCGACAAGGAGGCAGTCCATGTCCAGGTTCTACAGGCTATCATCGGCAATTTGATGCGTTTCGATCATATTGATCTGTTGGTGCTGGGGTTGGCCCAAGTCTCAGATCATAGCCACTTATCTATACAGGAGCGTTCTCTTGCATGGTACCTGTTCGACATCGCCATTGATCCTCAAATCTTTTCCATTGATCCTCAACTCTTTTCTGCCAAGCAGATGGCTCAATGCGAATCCCAGACGCAGTGGCGACGACCGAATTTATGCGTTCACCTCGCCACGCACCTTGACGATCAAAGGAATCTGCAGGCTGCAGTTGGTGGTCTTGTTGCCGATGCAATGAAGTGTCCGGACAACTCGAGAGGCATCATCTACGGAGTGGCATTTTCCATCTTTCATTGCGTTATTGTGCGCATCAATACGCAAAGTGGGTTCACCTTTGAGCACAGCGATGCACTGCAATTCCTCCCTCTTTTCATACCGACACACCTTCTACGCCAGGCATCACAGCGCTGGCTCGTCTTGGTTACAATTCAGACGTTGAAGTCATATCATCGAGGGTTGCTTGCGCTCACGCGTACCGGTCTGTCGACTTACCTAACTCATTGCGGCTCATCAAGCCCATAACAAGGATGGATGTAGTTATGGGTCACGAGAGGGGCGTATTGGAACCGCCTGGTGGAGGTCGCATCGGACAACTCTTCCCTCAGGAGATATGGGAGCACGTTGCCCTTGAACTCTATGACCCAATCGACCTTCTTATGCTTGCATGGTTTTCAGCGGGGTGTAAGTCCGCTGCAGAACGTGTCCTCCGCTATTCCATGATAGGCGAGTATCGCTTGGTGCGGGGATTGGACTCTCCTAATAAGGTCGACAACATGGGCGACGAAGAAGACGATTATAACGACGGTGCCTATAGCCATCTATATTCTGCGAGATTCGAGGTCATTTCAAACGCAGTCCATGGAATAATGGATCTTGGGTCATACAAGGAGCCAAGGCGGCGCAACCTTGAAATGATGTTGCCCATTCGCGAGTTTGACTGCATGAGGTCAATTCCGTACACCATCGCAGATTGACGTGGGGAACGAAGGGAATATCTTGGCGAATATATGAATCAATGGTTTGTAAGATGGAATCGAAGATGTTGTACGTTTTTTCAGAGAAATGAAAATTGGGTGTTATTGTCGTTCGACGGTTTCTTGAAGTTGACTGTAGTACCTCCATTAATAATTTTACACGATGTGTGAAAGGTTTAGAGGGGCGACGGTTAACCGACCTCACGATATGTCCCAATACTGCGGTGGCCACCCGGTGACCCGGTCACGTGACCTTGGTGGCACCCCTGAGCACCAATTCGAGTCGGAAATACATCCACCTGGTGATACCAACCCTGGCATGAAATACATCGTGTATTGGACTGGTTTCTCAGGGGCTCCTCCCATTTTTGGTTCCCAAGTGTTGGTTGGTCTCCTTTATGTAATCAATGAGATATCTTTCTTTAAGTTGAGGGAGGTGTGAGGTGTTGAAACGGGTCGCGCGGGCCTCCGCACGGTTCCAAATTTCGTACGGACGTCTATCCGGTTAGGGAACATGTCCCCCTAAATCTACTAAGCCCGCGTACGAGTGCAGCACCCCCGGGAATGCGAGAGATGAGCCACTTGGGCTCGACAGAGATCGGCTGCGCGAGTGGTCGCGCACGTCACTGCACCTTACGAAACTTTGTGGAGGCTTCCATATCTGTCTTCGTCAAGTAGAGTCTTATTATCTAAGGGCGCGCGCGAGTGCAGCACGCTGGAGGACACGGGGGGTGGAGCTGCACTCAACCCCACTGTGGCCCCTGAGCTCGCTTCCCAATCGGAAAATCGGACGGCCCGGACCAGCCACTCAGCCACTCTCAGCCACTGCTGCCAGCTAGGGGCCGGCCAGTGTCCCCATTTGGGAGCGGTCGTCCTTTTGAGCGTGTATTGGACTGGTGACACCTTTCCGCTTAAGGCACCTGTCACCCGCGCTGTCACCAGGCTGAGCTGGTGATCCGGCGTATACTCTATGTATGCGCCTGGGAGTACCTCTTCACACACTACTGATAGTATTGTATGAGGTTCTCGCTCCCGCTCGTCATTTTCTCTCCATTGTTTTGGCTGCTTCTCACAAGTATTTCATGCCACTAATTTCTAAATTGATCCGTTATCGTGCAGTACTTATTACCCCGACTCTCGCTTGGCCCATTGGGACTATTCTCGCGGCTTGTGTGGTAGTCTAGTTGATCTCGATGTGTCAAGTGTTCACTTTTTATATGTAGTACATATCACGGGTAGCGCATACAAGCTTAAGCTCATTCCTACTCGCTCGACTTCATACTTCGTGTGTACTTGTGGCTTCAAGGACTGGTCAAAAAAAGATGCACGAAGTACATAGACTCTCGGGTCATGTGTCAAATCTACCGTACATTGAATTTAATTAAGCCTCGAAGTTCCTTCTATACAAATCGGGAGCACTGGATGACCGAGATCAACATGTATAACGCGCATTGGGGCTATTACTGGACCTTGAGTCTGAGAACACTCGGCAGTAAGTAACGAATTCGCCTAGTATTGGTACGAAGAACGCACCAAGGAAGTAGAATACATCGGTGATGTTCGAACTAACCGGATGAGATACCCCGTTCACTGCAGTACTCTTGTAGAGCAGCACGCCTTTGTTTCCTTCATCCCGCCACCATCTCTCAGACCTCCCTGACATACTCTGCTCATCAGACACACGCCAGCCATCTGTAGAACTGTTTGTCAGAGGACATTCGGTTGATAGTGCCGGTACACAATCCTGGGGAGTATTGCCACATTCAAGTGGCGAAGAATGATATACAAACTTCTTCGGTTGCTTTTGGTTTTGGGTTGCCTTGCGACCGCGGACTGAGCAGTATTTGTATGGGTTGGGTTCTGAGCCAGGGTGATAGGATGTTCTAGTCACGGTGAGGGAAGCTAATCGAAACAGTGATATAAAAATGCAAAGGTGGCGCTAAATAAGATACGACAAGGACAGTAAAATCATAACACGACTGCGGAAAGGATGAAGAAAGCTGGATTGATGTATGGCTTGCAGCAAGAGCTGCTGCTGCACAGGCCTGGTCAGCGTCGGGTTCCGCGACTGAGGAGAGCCGCGGCGAGCCGATGTTAAAGACGTGTTCCGTTGCCCGGAGAGCGGCATCTTGTATTTCTTTGTTTCCAGAGATGAACGAGTCGGGTTGAGCTTCCAAAAGCGAGGATAATTGGTGAAATGGGGTGGGCAACGGGAGGACCTCTGAACCGCCGGTCATTGTACAAAGTGCGGAGCGGAGAGTGCCGTAATTGTTCTCGCACCGGGCTTCCATTCCGCACCAGTCCTTGTTGTTCGAATCCTTCAAGTTTAGCCGGCCGTTGTTAAGACTTGTCATTGTAGTGATTGAATTGACGAAGCGCAGGTCATTGCAACCACCAGAGCAAGAACAATAGCCCTTGTATCGGTCTAGACTCCTCGCACGCACTGACGATTTAAATACGTCTACCAGCTTGCCCATGTTGCTCGTACCCTCTTCGCGTATACTCTGGTCCCTAGCTGCTGGCAGCATTCCGCACTCAAAGACTACCTTAGCTAGTACCTATTAATCGCACAGACCTCCAAGTCATCATGATCGCTGGCCTATCAAAAGCCGTCACTCTCTATCTTTCTCCTGTCCTTTCCTTGACTTCTTTGCTTCTCATACTCTTCGCGTATACGGCACCTACATTACTCCTTCACAGCAAAGTCGCCCTTCTAGTGGTTTCACCATCGTTAGAATTAACAAACTCATCATCGTCGCAAGGGGTTGATGGGCCCACAGTTTTCTTGGGTGCTCTTGGTACTTGCCCAGTCGTCACCTGATTGTGTCAGCCCTAATTGTTCTGCTTCAGGGTCCTGTTCCCGTCCGAATGACAAGGGCTCAGTGACGTGTACACCACCCACAGTGTCCCCGACATATGGTACGATAACGTGATATCGTTCTGTGACACGTATTAATGTCGATGCAGACTTGACCGTACTTCCTCAAAATTCCCCAGACCTCCTCACTGCGCCAACTGCTACCACTCCGGTTTTCATTGCAATTGCAATAGGGTTGTCTATTGTATTTTTCGTCATCTTTACTCTGATCTCGCTTCGAGCCAACCTCGGAGCGAGACTTGCCGCGGCATTGGACCGCCCTGTGCTTCACCGCGCGTCTGCTTGGGTCGGGCTGCTCGGCTTTATGATAGGTCCGTTTTTCTCGCTATTTCAGAGACTCGCTCTAACGTATCAACTGCATTAAAAAGGCTTGACCGCGTTCTTAGTCATTCGGATGTGGTTCGGGAAGGCTGTGGAGGACTTCAATAAGGCCATCACACAGAGTGGAAGCGGCGCGCCTCACCTCATCGCTCAGACGAGCAACGGATTCACGAGTGGGTGTATCTGCTCTGTATCTCGAACTCATCATCTCACGCGTCGCGCAGTGGTCTGGGTGGGCTATGCATTTTACGCCGTCCCTCTCATCTGCTCTCTAGCTCGACTCCACGTCACAACAGCTGGCAAGTAATTCAAAGTGGCTTCTAATCTCCCAACTCTGCCGACTCCAGTGCGACTGATGAACGGACAGTCCTCAGTATCGTAGTGATATATCATAACTTATACGGACATCTAGTAGTCACGAATTTCTTATATCCCTCCCACAACACGTGTTTTCTTTCGTTCTGCAACCAGCTGCAGGCAACTAGCACAATCATATATCGTCCAATTTTTGATATTGGATTTTACCACGCGCGTTCTTGCCTCTTTCTAGCCTCTGTCCTCGATGTCCCAGTTATATTTTCTTGCTTGGGCCTATATCTCTCTTTTTACAGCAAAAAACAGTTTCACTCGAGTCGCGAATCAAGGCACAATCGTTGTCACATGACGTCTCTATAACGTCTGCTTCCGCCTAGTACAGGAGTAGGAGGAGTAGGGCGTAGTCGAGCGGCCCGACACATCCCGTAGGTGAACGAGGCGCCATACTGGTGCCATGGTGCCACCGCGCAAGTTAAGGTGGGACTCGGAAGACTGGCGGGAGTGTAGGGTCATCCGGTCATGTCTCAGTTACCCCAAAGCTCCCAAATAACGTCAGAGGGTACAGAGCTAGAAGCAGATCTTACACAAGAGCAAGGAACGCCAGTGGAAGAAATAGTCTCCGGATCCCTTGAAAAAGTGCAGGTACATCGTGACAGCCTTTTGGCATAACTGACTCACTTTACTGATTGATATAGGCAAGACTCGAGGAGGCCGACGAGCTTAAGCAAGAAGGGAACAATTTATTTCGTCTTGATAAGTGGGACGACGCATTGCAAAGCTATCGAAATGGCTTGGCTCGACTCCCAGAGAGAAGGAAGCCTGGCACAGGCGAGAAGAGCCATTCACTCTCAGCTGAGGGCGAGGGTACTCCTTCTACAGATGCCGAAGAGTCTCTCGCATCAGGCTCTTCTCTCGATTCCAATTCTTCTTCACCACTAGAGCGTGAGTGTGCGAAAGCGCGGAGTGTCCTTAACGCGAACATTGCGGCATGTTACGTCAAGCTGGTGAGGGCCCACGCTGACAGCTTAAGAGAGTGCGGTTGACACCTTGATATAGGGCGAAAACGAGAATGCCGTTGAGGCGTGCACGGAAGGTTCGCCATGGGCATTGTGACATGAATGCACCAGCCAAGCGCACGCTCAGCTTTGCAGGATGACCCTAGTTATACCAGGGTGTTGTTACGGCGGGCACAATGCAACGAGAAAATCGGCTCGTGGTCTGCACTTTCTAGCGCAAAAGAAGGTAGACGGGCCGCTCACTCTCGAGATCTCGTGCTGATTGAATAACCATAGACTACACTGCACTCCTCACACAACTACCCTCATCGTCGAATCAAGTTGCCGAGGTAAACCGATCATTACGTCTACTCGAACCTCGTATAGAGGAGGCACAGAAGCGGGAAGTAGGTGAGGTGGTGGACAAGCTCAAAGGCCTTGGTAATAGCGTCCTTGGTGAGTGACAGAGAGGATCACGCATCTAATGACGCTGAGCTAGCTACTCCAGGACGATTCGGCTTGTCGACAGACAACTTTAAGTTTGAGCCAAATGGTCAGGGTGGATATTCGTTAAATTTTACGCGGTAGTGGGCTAGACAAGGTAGGATGTGGGGTTGCGGAAGATGGTCATACGACTGAAAGGATACACCTACTCGGATGTGAGTAGTGGTGCATAGCGAATACATCAATCTCACCTTCGCCCAGAGTGTGCCACGGACCAAAGATAACGGTACCGGTCCGTAATCTCGCGAGTCCCTTGAGAAGTCTGCATTGTCACCCATGAGCCATAGGTGGCCCTTTGGAACGACTACATGCTCCGAGGACGGAACTTTCAAGCCGGTGGGATCAACACATATAATGTCTCCGGGCAGACCCAATAGTCGCTTGCATACCAAACGGCCAGGTGTCAGGGGAGACTCGAATGTGACGAGGTCGCCACGTTCGAGACAACCTGGGTTGAGCCAAAAGGAGAGTCTGTTCTCGATTACGGCCTCACCGTCTACTGCCATGGTGGGAAGCATAGAAGGTCCATTCACCTGTCTGATTCCGTCAGATTGTGGAGGTCTGACGATAAGGAAGAAAGGGACGCACTAGCTGGATTGACCCCACGCAATTGAGAAAGAGGTGAAAAGCGCAGAATGCGTTCACAGCCTGAAGGAAGGGGTGACATTATTGGCTAGGCTGCGTACCACTCAGGACGATAACAAACGAACACAGAGTGCTCCAATGGCTGGTGGTCTGAGGCGCCGACAGACATTCGACGCCATGGATAGATATAGTAGTAGTCAGAGGCTTTTTCTGGATATCCAGCCTGGGCCGGGCCGCACGGGCCTTGTTGTCTGACGCCCACATCGGTGGCACCAGGCTAGAATGTCAACATTCGGAAGGAAAACAAGAACAAGTTCCAAACCTGTCGATCTCCTTGCTGGAACTCGCGCTTCGTCGTCATCATAGACGGTTTTCACATCGTCTGGCATAGCCTCCTTAGATGACATCCTCGGGGTGGCTTGTCGTTATCATGCTCATTCAAGTTGCTCGTGATTGCACCTGACACCCACTCATCTAGCGAAGAGCTTGTCTAAAAATATTTTATCTCCCAAGGGGGTACCGTCGACCGCTGTCAGAACTGTCGAGGATAATGATGAAACTGATCATGAACCAAAGGTTACAATCGCTTGGCGATATGAAAACCTGAAGCGATTTCAGACGGCGGTGTCAACATCAAAATCGTATGTGGCTTTACAGTGACTCGATCACGACGACCACAGGAAAATTTCACACCCAGTACAGCTCCACAAACGATTTTTGCCAGGTGTTTGACCTGACGCAGAGAATTCCTCAGCCATTTCTCGATCAGGCAAAGAAATCGTCACAACTTGAACTTGTGCGCTCTTGAATGCTTTACGCGACTCGAAGGGACTCATCAATGTTATCGCGGAGAGCCTTGGCGCGTCTTCTCAAGATGCGGTACCGATTCGAATATGTATTTCGTTGCTTGGATCCCCAGGTTGGGGAGATCTACAACCCAAGGTATGGATGACGTTTAGCGGCGCTCGCCTTTGTTGCAATGTCACAGCCATACAAAGGATGTCTTGTATTTTGCGTACTCTCTACGCACGCTGCTGCGGCGATACCCTCATGCGTGCGCTTCGGTAAGCCTCCCGCCCAATATGTCGGGTGATAATTGAGGCTGTCGTGGCTGGCTGAACAAACTCAGTTTGTTCTTTGATGCTTCTGTGACGCTTGCCGGATTCAGCGGCGAGAGAGTGGAATCCGTCTACATACTTAGACCGGCTAAGAATTTTCGACGCCACGAGCAGATTCATCTCTCTCGCTTACATTCCCTTCTCATCACGGATCCGTGATCAGTCCGTTGCCCGCACCGCACAGCCTAATACCGGCCAGTGACCGGTCGTCCACCTTGCGGGGGATCTCGTCCGTGTCTGGTTGGACAGGTGGAGGCGAAGACAACCTAGGATTCAAGCGCACAAGGAAACGGTTTGTGATCGAGACGCATCATCTGGATGTCGAGGGTGGAGTAGGAGAGCGGAGGACAACACCCGCGGGGATAGTAGGAGGGGTAGGAAGAATAGACATGGAAGCCGCCGCGGCGAGCGTGCCCGAGAGGAGACGGGGAAGAGGGAAGAAAGTTACGTTTTGGGGAGAGCGAGCAGGGCCAGAGTTAGGGTGGTGAACCTGAATATATGCCCGCCTTGACTTGTCACGGTGACCCCGCTGGTGCGGCAATGGAACGTTCAAGTCGCTCAAGTTTGACGATTGGGAGAAGTGCTTCAATGCAATGGTCTGCCAAATCCTCCTTTCTTAGCCCTAATGAGCAGTGGCGCCCCAGCTCGCTTCAACCGGGAAAGCGTTCAAATTTTCACAGCGTACGTAGAGGGAGGCCTAGGTGAACACATGTGGATAGAAACATAAGGGAAGATGGGAAGTCTGACAGTAGTTTTGACTGCCTTTACATACGAATACAAAGAACGGCGACTGCATCGAACAGTCACCTTTTTTGGTTTGTACTATCATCGCCACAGTAGAGACGGGATAAATCGTGCGGAAGAAGGTCAACAAAACTTTACGAATAATCTCCATGTCTGTCGTAACCGACAGCTTCTGCAGTCCAGTGGATAGCGCGGTAATGCTGACGCTGTTTGTCGAAAGAGCCAAGGTGAACAGGAATGTCAACTTCTGCGAAAGTCTGGAAACGGTGAGACGAAAAGGTGAAATGCGAATGAAAACAGGACGAATATCCGTCATGGCTTGGTCATCGTTCACCATCACGCGTGATCTGTCGACGGTGATAGTGGCGCAAGAACTTTTGGTGCAATTTGTGAGGATAACACGTTCGCGACTGGTTAGTTTCCCAGAGAAAGAAAGTCATGAGAGTTGACAATGTGGGCAAGTGTTTGACGACTTGAGATCGGTCTGTCACTGGGAAAGACTCAGTGATACCTATGTCGTCGTTTGGAAGACCACTGGCGATTTGTTGGCATGCACGAATTATGAAGGAAACTGTGTGCCAGGCCGCTCTCCAGATCGGTTTGAAAGGGGACCGTGACTGGTATATGCAGTGAGCACATGGCGTGAAGAACGGCACGTAGGGGATGCTGAAAGTGTGAATTCGGGCCTTTCGATTTGTGAGGACGATGGGTTTAAAGTGGGGTAGGGCCGGCAATATGCATTGTGAAGTCAGCGGTTCTGTGTTTTCTGGGAGGGTGTACTCAACTTTCGCGGCGACGTTGTATATCCCTTCAGGTCTCGGTAGTTGTTTCGCCTGTAAATCTATCATACTGGAAGAACCACATATTACATGCATGCTATGCTTTGTGAAGCGTCTTCTCCAAAAACCTCTGTCGTTTGAACTTTCCGGTAGCTCTCCTCTGTTCGTAAGGCTGGCTTTTCCGGTCAAAAAAATCTGCCCTGGCAGCAGAAGAGGCATCGATCGAGCACATCCATCAGTTTGCGCCAGTGAGATGACGTCGGAACCCTTTACTGTACGGGAACAGGAAGATGCACGATGGAGAGCGTGAGAAAGGTTTACTGTAAAGTCAGGAAAGCCCGCGGGGTGCTTGAGTTTATCTCAAAGGCCTCAAGGCCTCAACGTCAACTCCCGTTCATCGGATCCATCCTGATATAGCACTGTCACCAAAATGCTGTAGCGAATCATGCAGAAAAGCAGTGAAGTACTGAAGTAACAACCGAAATATCATCAGGGGTTTTGCTATCTTTTAATTTTGTCATCATGACAAGCATCATGATCAAGACTTGCATCAAGTATCACTGCGGCCAATGCCGCGGGTCCCGCGGGTCCCTCGAACTTGCGGGTAGTGCCTCATCCCTGATGAGAACAGTACTGTCACGATGGTAGCCATGTTTTTTTTTACGGCGCAGGCAGTGAGAACTGCCACTTGCGTGTACTTGGATTCTTGGGAAGAAGCCACTCGCGCTTCTAAGTCACACATGGCCCTCCGCCATGAACGAAGGTGATTGGAACGGGAGAAATCTTCGCGCCAGTGACGGAGGTTTTTATGATACATCAACAACGCTGTCGCATTGATCTCGCTCATACCCACAATCTAAGAAATCGGATTATAAAGCCCTCCTTGTAGCCTGCGACCCCGCTGTCCCTCCTGCTCCGTGACGCTACTCCCTTCCCACTTCTCGACATCTACAACACCAATGGCTGAGTCCTCTGAGTCACTGTCCGCTTCTCCGGACGTCATCAAACTGTAAGTTCGGTGATTTTGCCATAGCGGTTTCCCTCATCTGCTGATCTTTTCACAGAGCTGCCCCACTTGTGCGTTTGGCTCTCGTTCTGTTATCTACACGACAGATACACTCAACAATTCCGGCAGCTCTTCGGTCCTGTATTCAACTGGGCGCTCTATGGCGTTCTCTGCGTCCAGATTTGTACGAGGCCCTTCTCCCGAGACCCCGCCTTATTTCACTCACCCACGTTCAGACGTATATAGCTACAATTTTCCAAGGGACAGACGATTCCTGAAAACTCTAGGTTTGTCTTCGACATTACTCGGAAGCTCTATGATGTCAAGGCGAACTTTGAGCAGTTTATTTCGTCTTCCTGCTTGAAACCATTCAAACTGCGCTGACTGGAGCCGATATCTACTATTGGTTTGTTGCTGGATTCGGCAATGTGGAGCGCCTCCGGAATCCCCATTTCACCCCTGTAAACGTTCCCATCATTGGCGCAGTTATGTCGGTTATCGTTCAAGGATACTTCTGTTATCGAATTTGGGTGCTGAACAAACGGTCATCGTGGATCTGTTGGATCATCGCCGTCGTATGTGTACCGGACTGTCCCCACATTCTTTGAGTTTCTGGCGTCTTCCTGACTCGGAACACAGGCCGCGGTGACTCAAGCAGCCGGAGGGATATGGGCGAGCATCGGAGTCGGTACTACACACATTCACCAAATCGTCCTTCTCACACGCGTTTAGCCACTCGCAGTTGCGAAGTATGTGGCCCCCAGGGCAGCAGTATACGTATGCACACTCGTTTTGGTTTGATTGGCTCTACCACCTCATACTTTGTCGTGATAGTTATGGGCGATATCGAGTGCCTTGGCGGACATCCTGATCGCGATCGCGATGACGCTGCTGGTACGCCATCACATTATTGGATCCTTTACTACATCGACCGAGATATTTTTGACAGCTCAGAAGGGCAAGTGGCAACTTTTCCAGGTTTGTGTTAATTCGGGTGGTAAGACTTACCATTGAGACAAATGCCCTGACTGGTACCTGTCTCTCGGGAAACCCCACATAGCCGTGCATCTAACTTCTTGTTTAGCCACGTTGGTCATCACGTCCCTTGTGCTTTATGTCACCTTCCCTGTAAGTCAGACCCCACGATCCATCATCTTTTGACCCGATCACCTCGTCCACAGAATGAGCTATACTACATATACCTGTATGTTCATTTGGTCCGTCGCGGTGCACCTTTCCAGCTAATGTGAAAAAAAAGAGTTGAGCTTTGGGGGAAAGTGTGAGCGACACACAACTTACAAGCCAAAATGCTGACAAACGTTTCAGGTACTCCAACACGCTCTTAGTGAGCCTCAACAATCGCATCTACGTGCGTGACTACCAATCACCCGAACACGGAGATTGTGCCACCCCGGTCCCCGACGGGGCTCGCGCCGTCACAGAGCTTCGTTTCGCGATATCTGAGCCACAGCCGCGAGCACTGGGTATAACTTTTCCCCGCTCCATCATTACCCGGCCAGTGAACTTAGATAATGGTCGAGGGAGCGACACTAACACTAACTGGTCCCTGGTCTGTGCATTTTCTTATCGCAACTGCTATCCGATTACCACGTTTCTGAACGACCCCGTTTCGCTATCCAGCCCTACCTTAAGGAAAGTCATCGGCTTTCCGAAGATCCTGAGTGGATGGTGGGCACCCCAAAGGACGAGGCGTATGCAATTTGACGACGTTGATGTGGGCGTTGCAATGCGTGTTGGACTTAGACTTAGCTACTTTGGGGGTGACCCTCCCTGTCGTAGAGCGTCGATGGACTGCAAAATGCCCGGTCAACTCGATCACCTTTGGTATGACGGAGTTGCCAGGTTGAGGTGGGCCAGTTCAACGAAACTCGTGTCAAACTGTCCAACGCAGGTATGGGCGTTTCCGATGTGCAATACTCCCTTATCCTCCTCAATGCGCCTCTTACAAAGTGGTCGCGTTAACACTCCTTGCCTCTGGCCCCGCGTCTTCCTTGAAATACAGCGAGATCACCGCTCGCCTCCTCAATGAGGGCAGGAACTTGAAGTCGGGTCCCTCGGCATCCCTTAACGCGGCGCGCGCTGGCAGGAACTCAAATACCACATGCCGCTGTTGTAACGAAAAGGGGCATCACCAGCGCGATTGCCGCAAGAAGATGAAGGATGACGCCGAAAAGAAAAAGGAATAGGAAGAGAAAAATGACAGTACGGAAGGCAATACTACGGATAGCAGTACGGAGAGCGGCTCCTCCGAGTCAACGAAGGAGGCAAACACGCTTGTATTCGTCACTGCTAAGTAAATGAAAAGTTTGACAGTTTTTGTGTTTTCTTGGGTGCCATAGTGCACCGTCGGCGAGCGTCGCAAGTGGGGTGCGTTTGCAACGCTCGTTGGGTGTGAGCCGGAAAACTTGCTATGGGACACACATACCCACTCTCTGAGATCGTTCCGGGATGTAACGTTTCGACGAGAGCGTATTTATTCAGTCCATGCAGGGTGTCGAGCCACGCCCTGCACCTGCGTCTCCTGCGCCTTTCAGCGCACAAGCCCCGAATATTTGAAGTCCAGCACTAGCTGCGCCCAAGCCGGCAGCAGCGTCACCTGTGTTGATTGCACGCGTTCCTTCATCGGTATCCTGCTCGGACGGTGAAGTGAATGAAATAGGACGTATGGGCGACCGGAATCACCATCCCTTTCCGCTTCATTTACCCTCTCCTCTACACCTGAGCAACTGGTTGCCGTGCTCCGCACACCGCCGCGACGTTGTAGTGTTCCGCGCATCGTAGTCTGAGATCCATCGTAGCTGCCTGACTTGCCGGAAAGGTGCACCGATCGGATGCAGCGTGCGTGGCTACTGCGCAAGACGGGAGGTGTATTTCGGCGTTCGAGTCGTGCCCCTTGCTCGTATGTTCAGCCCGCGTTATGTTGGCGCGGTTGATACAGTGTACAGTGGTCGACGGCTCGGTCACGCGGAGTTGGCGGTTTTTGCTCGTGTAGGCGAAGTTGTCGCCAGATATGCAGAAGCTGTGTGCGTTCTGCGGAGATGAGACGGAGGAATGGCGGAAGGCGAGTGGGTGAGAAGGGAATGGCGGCGCCGTGCGGCGCTGGTCGAGAACGAAGTCCGGGAGTTGATGGAACTCCCGCCCGTTCGCAGATCCGTTGAGTCAGAATGGGTCGTTAATTAAAAGAAAGAAGGACGCACCGTGCAAAGGTGGCCATCTTCTCGTATGTTGTCGCGTGCGTCGAGTTGCTGCATTGGCTTCCGGCGTCGGCCACGCCAGAGGACTGGCACAAGAGGGTTGTGCAGGCGTGCTCGGGAAAGACTTACGAGGTTTCACGTTGCTGGACAGGGGTCAGCTTTACGCGGAAGTTCGCCATCAGGGGGAGATGTTTCATCTGTGTAGATGATGTACTTAAGACTGCCTCAGGCTTGCGTGCACCTAGCTCCCCAGTCGTGTGCCAGTCAACTCCCTTACAGCGAGTTGCATAACACCTGGCATACGGACAACTGACAAGCGGGGTTCGTATTTAAGTAGATGGGGAAATTATCAAGAAATTGGGTTATCTTACGGAACTGGGGTTATGGAGTAGGTATCTCGAAAGAATAGGGTTATAGAATGGTTATCAGTGTTGCTGTGCTCGGCATCGTGTCAACGCAAGTCAACACGCCTCCACCCCCTTTCATCGTCCCTTCCAAACCATTCAACAATGGTACACCGGTACTCTAATGACTGGTTGAGGGACGCAGCGCGCGCCTCATCTACCTCCCCACATATTCGCCGGGCTTCAACCCAATTGAGTTGGCGTTCTCGTCCATCAAAGCATGGCTGTGCACAAATCAAGCTCAGGTCAACGCCAATCTTGAGACCGGGAATGGAAGCATCTACAACACATTCTGGCAGGCAGTCCACTCTGTCACAGCGGATGACGCAAAGGGCTGGTATAGCCACTGTGGGTATCAATTCCCCCCATAGTTTTTTTTGTATCTACTGGTGCACACGTGAATATATGACTGCAGGTGACCACTCAGAATGTTGGAGAACCAAAAAAAATGTGAATTGAACTAGCCTATTTACACAGTATGGGTGCATCAAAACCCCCAAAGGTTGAGGGAAAACTACCAACTGGAAACGCTCTTGCACTAGGGGTGATCGTGGGATAGCTGACAAAGCTACCTCACACTTCATACAATGTTTCCCTGTCCCTGTTGTACAACATTGCCTCACTATCCTCATCTGACTCGGCTCCTGATGTCTCCTCATCTGAAACATTGATCACCTCGTCTGTGTGAACATCTCCGATCGACCTTGGGGCCCTATCCTGCAACGCTGCCTCCTGTTGTGAGTTATTTTCAGGGGTATCGTTGTCCATCGTCTCCACCAAACCGAGAGGGATGAAGAGCTTCTTGCAAAACTGGTGGAGGCGGTGGGCAAGGTCATGGCCAAGACCCCCAAACGATGCCAGGAGTTCGAGTGGCAGTGAGTACAGGTCAACCAAATCCATGATACCAAGGTTGGTGAACTCTTCCCCTATGTCAACATAGCTCAGGCCATCAGCTGGTTCGTATTCGTCCATGAGCCATAGCAGCTCCATCAATGTTGGTACCCTCAAATCCTTAAGGCAGTCAAGAATGACCAAAATCCGAGAGGGCTGTGGACCTCCTGGGGGTTGTAGCATGCTGGGCCCCGCAACACTCAATGGGGTGCACGGGGAGCTATCGTTGACACGAGCCAGACAAGATGGACCTGGAGTGGGCGTCGCACAACCGGTCCAAGCTCTTTTTGCTGGCCAGTGGTCAAACTTGATGACATTTGGTGGCCTATGGATTGTTGCTTTCCCGAGTGACTAGAAAACTAGGTGAGTTTCTCATTGCGTTTCATCGTTTTTGCACTGCTTACCATATGCTTCGCCCACAATGTCATGTCCTCATGGGTCAATGTCACGGTTTCACCCTTGCCGGCACGTGATTCACCACGTGACTACACGCTGTAAGGCCAGCCTTCGGGCTGAGCCTGAAACCATTTATTTTCATTTCACGCATTCGATCGCCTCGGCCACGCGGCCCTTCTCGGATCTTTACCTATGCACCTTTCCTTTTCCTCTTTTAAGTACAGCTCTCTTCTGTATTTAAACGGGATCTCTACTTTGTGCTAAAAAGAACAATCAACCCATGCAATAGCAGCGCCCGGTCGCCTCTGTCCCCCTCTCTAGTGTGATTGCCCCGGAAGTCAGGCCCAAACGCGGGCACTCGAAGGACAATTCTCGCTATTCTTCCCCTCTTTTCTGGCTGCTCCTCTTCCCCCCTTTTATCCTTAACCACCCTCTGCCCACGATTACTCACGCACGCGCTTTCGAGCACGTTCAACGCCAACCGCCGATATCCCCTTTGTGGAGTCCGCCAACACGCCTGAAGACCCTTGGTGGGACTGGCAAGCCGAAGAAGATCCACACATACAGGATAGAGTATGGGCAGCAATAGAGGCCCTAGAGGATACCGCTAGAGCGGGACATTTGGTGAGCGACTGATCTCCCTCCCCGCCCCAGAACCGCTGCCAGGAGCCTTGGGAATAGGTCCTGAAGAATGGCTGTCATGTGACCCTGGCATGTGACCTGCCTTGACTCGTCCAGAAGGGCCCGGATGAGCTTATGCCCGGGCTGGTCTAGCCTCTGATGCAATATGGTGCGACTTGTGATTCAGATGACTGATTGACATAGCGGATGACTGATGACCGCTGACTACTGTATGGACTGCTGACTGATGCCAATTGAGGGCCTTATGCCATTGGCCACTCATATTAGGGTTTCAGAGTTAGGGCTGGGCTTCAAAGCTCCCCTAGTTGTGTATAAGTAGACAGCTACTCGTGCCTTGTAGCGGTAGCTTTGATATCTTGTGTAATACCTTCCCTCTTGGAGCCAGGCCAGTTGTACTGCGCTATCCATCTTGCGAATACGAACCACTCGATCACCTCATCGCTCATTGGTGTGACCTTGGAGACCCGTCCCTCCACCTTCTTCCCCTTCAGTGCGCTTTCGGAGCCTGTCCAGCCACTGTCCACTCTTCCCTCTATCTGCTGTTATTGACAACCCCTACGCCTTGCAACATGGTTGCAGCAGCAAACAGGCACACGTGACCCAAGTCAGGTAATACGTCCTGAAGGAACATAACAGTCAACTTCTCGTGCCCTCCGCTTGCATCCTCCACTGACTGCTCGACAAAGCAGCATACCTTTTCCCCCGGAACGGAGTGCTTGTTACAGGCGACGTGTTGCTGCAGCTTGATGAGGCAGTCCAGCTGTGTCGCGGTCCGGCCTGTGGACACTTACGATACGGTGATGACTCCCCTCGTAAGCAGTAATTAGTCATGGACAGTCGCATCAGTCAGCCGTAGTATCACATGTTGGTTGTGGTACTATGACTCATTCCTAGTAGTAGCTGTAGTAGGGTTTGAGCTACTTACGCTACTAGTCGTCTCGGTTCAAGGGGAGCTTTAAAGCGACCCTCTCATGTATAAGTAGTCCGCATCGAAGACCAAGGATCCTTATCTTGGTCTTCTTCAATCGCCATAGTGCCTCCTCTCGTATTCCTCCTTCTGTGTGTCTGCTACTTCGTCCGCTTGTCTCTGGTAGAGCAAGCCGTTATCAGTATACGCCTAGTGGAACTCGCCCTAGTGCCCCTTACGATCACGTGCACCTCGAGGCTGTGTATTCGTGTCACGTGACTATCAAGTCGTCGAATTCGCTAAGTCGTTAAAACGCCCTTTCACGGTCCAGGTCGGACTCACGCCAGTGGCGGCGTTACATTAAGACCAAGATCCATCCACCGTGGCGTTCACGACTCGAGATCGTTGGACCAACTTTCGAACATACTCCTCTGAGCGAAGAGGAGATCGCAACGTACCCGTACAATTCCTTGGAGCAGCAAGGTGGAGAGAGTACCGAGGAGACACCGGATACTTCGTCGACTTCGCGTCGGGACCTACCCGATACCGACCAGTTGAGTTCAACTTCGAGAACGTCTGTTGGGTAGAGATTACGTGGAACCCGATCGACAACAGGTGGGACGCAATACGACCCGCAGGAAGAAACTTCAACTGCGACATTGACACGAGGGGATTACCCACCCGAGAACAGTGGGGGCGCATAGACGGACAACCAGAACAAGAACCGAGTACCTCGGAACCCCGCACACCCGCACCCTCGGAAACGAGCGGAGAAGACGACCAAACCGAAGCGGACGACGAAGAATCGGAAGTCGCGGACATAGTCCAAACAGCTGAGTCGCTTCACATAACCGAACCGGAAGTCATCCACATACGCTCCCCAGCCATAGCTGCAATGGCAACCATCACGCAAGAAGACACCCTTATTAATGAAGAAGTACGACACATTCGAGAGGAAGCTAATACAGTCCTCCTACCCATTCACCCAGGTACGGGACATCGAATGGACGCCGATGAAGCCGCGATATTTCGCGCAGTAGGACCCGACCACCCGGACCCTCCCCCGGGACGGGGAAGCCCCCCTCCACCAAGAAGACCCGGAGGAAACTTCGGAGGAGGACCACCACGAGGAAGACCGCCACAAGGAGGATTCCCAGCGCCACCTGGAGGCGGTGGAGGCGATGGAGGTGGTGGAGGCGCAGGCGCGGGAGGAGGCGCAGGAATACAGCCCGGCGAAGACAAACTGACGGGCGAAAAACCCACCGTATTCACAGGAGACAGGGCTGACTACGAGGCCTTCCTCACTCAATGGCACCTCTACTGGGCACTCAACGGGGACGCCCCCGTCCTACGAAACGTGTACCGCAGATGCCTCATGTTCCTAGGATACGTAAAAGGACCAGCCGTCAGCAACTGGACCCTCGGGTTCCTCACCTGGCTCAATAACGAAGTAAGGACCGGAAGAGACAGGTACGATGAGTACCTCTGGGATACCTTAACCGCCGGCTTCTCGGACCGCTTCTCCAACGTCCTGGAACAGGAACAAGCTCAAGCGGCCTTGGCAAAGGGTTTCAAAATGGTCGGAGACGACATTGACATGTACGTCACCAACTTCGAACAGTTGGCGCGGAAGGCTGACTATCGCCTCAACGACCGACAAACGATCGATCGGTTCACGGCGGGACTACCACCCGCGCTGTTCACCAAAGTCTACGAACTGGACAGCCCAGACACGTTCAACGAATGGAAGGACGCCACTCTGAAACGTCAGAAACAATACATCCACCTCCGAGCCAGGTTACACCTGTCCAAACCTACACCTTCGACACGTCCCAATGTTCCCCGAAACTACGGATCCCCGTGGAACCCCCCGCGCAATCCACCCCCAAGGTACGACCCAAACGCCATGGACACATCGGCCGATCGCTCTCGGGCCAGGCTGGCTAACGCCGAAGAAGTCTTGGGAAGGGAAAATAGGCAATACCAAAGCCAAAGAGGGGGAAGGGGTAGAGGAGGCGGACAGAGACGCGACATGCGGGGAAGTCATTTGCTATAACTGCAATAACCCGGGTCACTTCTCACGAAACTGCACGCGACCCAGAAAGCAGACGCAGCAGTACAGACCTCCTACAAGCCAAAGTCGCAGCGCTGAGACGGACTACTACAGTCAGGAACCGTCAACAGCCCGTACTGCAAGCACCTCAACACCACAAGATACGGCCAAAACATGGCTCGAAGGGGTGCGAGGGGCAACGGACGAAGTAAAAGACCTCATATTCCAAGACCTATGGAATCAGGAGGGTTTTCGGGACGCCTAAACCCAACGGCCTGGGTGAGGGCAATTAATTGTAACTCTGTAATCATGACTCGCTTCCGTTCGCTTCGAATTCCAGTCTCGATTCGTACAAGTTACTCCATGGCCGACATAAAAGGGCTCGTAGATTCGGGAGCCACCGACAACTTCATAAGACCAGCGTTTGCAAAACGTATGGGACTAGGGTTACAACCCCTGGACCGCCCGAAGAAAATATGGAACATTGATAACACTGAAAATAAAGCTGGGTCTATTACGCACTTCATCGATCTCAACGTAGAAACAAAAGGGATCAACAGGGTTATGTGATTCCTCGTCACCGACATCGGCGACGAAGACTTGGTGCTAGGGTACCCCTGGCTGTCCACCTACGAACCAACCATCAGCTGGAAGCATGCCACCATTCACGAGGAGAACCTACCCATTGTTCTTCGATCCACTCGCCCCTCAGAACGACAGACCGTGCTTGCAGCCGCCATGACCCAAGAAGAAGCCGAGGAAGCAGTATCGGAACTCGAAGAGGCATGCCAAATCCGGACGACCGCCACTGAGTTGGCCATCGCCGCTCGACAAAACCTAGAAGTGACCGCAATCCCCGAACCATATCAACGCTTCGCTAAAATCTTCAACGAAGAAGCCTCGCACCGGTTCCCTCCATCAAGACCATGGGATCATGCAATAGACTTTAAACCAGGCACACCGGCAAGTATCGACTGTAAAGTATACCCCATGTCACAGGAAGAAGACGGTCAACTCAAAACGTGGCTCGAAGAACAACTAAAGATGGGATATATCCGACCATCGAAATCGCCTTACGCATCATCATTCTTCTTCATCAAGAAGAAAGACGGCAAACTACGCCCCGTCCAAGACTACCGAAAGATCAACGCCTGCACCATTCGCAATCAATACCCCCTGCCGCTCATGGCCGAACTCATCAATGACCTCGGCAATGGTCACATTTACACTAAACTCGACGTTCGCTGGGGTTATAACAACATACGAGTCAAAGAGGGCGACGAACCAAAGGCCGCGTTCAAAACAAAATACGGACTCTACGAACCGCTGGTAATGTACTTTGGCTTAACAAACTCACCAGCGACCTTCCAAGCCATGATGAATGAGATTTGCGCACCCGTCATCCTTAAACACGAACGACTGGGCACCATTATCCGAGTCTACATGGACGACATCGGTATTGCCACTCACGAAGATGCAGGTCTACAGGCACACATCAACGCGGTTAGCGACATCCTCCAAATCGCGCTAGACCATGACCTCTACTTCAAACCAGAGAAGTGCCTGTTCCACCAACCGCGGATGGATTACCTGGGGGTCATCCTTGAAAAGGGGGTGACTCGCATGGACCCGGTAAAAATTTCGGGCATACGCGACTGGCCCCGCCCTACGAAGGTACGCGACGTACGCTCCTTCCTTGGCTTCTGTAATTTTTACCGCCTCTTCATCCGCGGCTTCACAACACACGCCCGAGCATTGAACCGCCTCACTCGCAAAGACGCGGACTGGACCTGGGGAACCGACGAAGAAAAGGCCTTCCTAACTCTCAAAGACCTCGTAACCTCCGAACCGGTGCTAGCACACCCCACGCTCACCGACCAATTCGAATTAGAGGTCGATGCGTCGGGTTACGCGGTGGGAGCCGTACTGCTGCAAAAGAAAGCCGACGGCAAAAGGCACCCGATAGGATACTACTCGGCCACGCTCAACGAAGCTGAACGCAACTACGACATATACGACCTCGAACTGCTAGCTATCGTAAAGGCACTGAGACACTGGCGACCCTACCTAGCCGGCTCCCCCACAAGATTAAGATTTTCTCCGACCACCTTAACCTTACACATTGGAAGTCGCCGCAGAAGATAAGCCGCCGAGTCGCAAGGGAAGTACTCGAGTTAATGGAGTATGACTTCGAGATTCACCACATAAAGGGTGTAAACAACGGAAGAGCAGACGCGCTATCCCGCAGACCCGACTACGATCAGGGGGATCGGGACAACGAAGGAGTAGTGGTCCTCCCCGGAAAGGTATTCGCCATACGATGAATCAAAGCACGACAAACGACTACCCAAACCGAGGAAAACCACCAACAAGACGAAAGTAAGATCAAACCATGGGTCGACGCTCATAAACTCAAGAAGATCAACGGCGTCTGGTATCGACAAGGAGCGAGGGTGATCACTGGCGAACCAGATGACATCCGCGCTATCGTCCGAAATCACCACGACCCTCCCATATACGGACACCCAGGCATCAAGCGAACAGCCCGCATTATTGAACGACATTACTGGTGGCCTCACATGTTGAAGCACGTCACTGATTATGTTCAAGGATGCGCGGAGTGTCAACGCCACAAGGTCAACAACCGCCCTACGAAAGCACCCCTAGTACCCATCACGCCGATCCCCGACGCTAAGCCCTTCGAAGTCATAGCCCTTGACTTCATCACTAAACTACCGATATCCCAGGGCTATGATTCCATACTCACCATAACGGACCACGACTGCACCAAAGCATCCATATTCATCCCCTGCGTCGAGGAGATTACGGCCGAAGGGACCGCGGCACTATACGTGACTCACGTGTTCCGGAGATTCGGACTACCGACCAAAATCATCGGTGACCGCGACCCCAGATTCGCATCCAAGTTCACCCGGGAGCTGTGCCGCATCCTAGGAATCCATCAGAACATATCAACCGCTTACCACCCACGTACGGACGGACAGTCGGAACGGACCAATCAGTGGCTTGAACAGTATCTAAGGTTCTGGACGAACGAGCGGCAAGATAACTGGGCGCATTTCCTTCCAATGGCAGAGTTCGCGCATAACAGCTGGCCACACGAGGCGACCAAAACATCCCCTTTCGCACTCATGATGGGATACGACCCGCGCGCTGATTGGATCGATAAGCCATCCCCTATCCCTCAAGTACTCACGCGACTGCAGCAATTCCGAGAAGCCAGGAAGAACGCCCAGGAACTGATCAAAAAGGCCCAGACACTCTGGATCAAACACCGAGCCACGCCGAAATACCAGGAAGGAGACCAGGTCTGGCTAGAAGGACGTCACCTCCGCACCAATCAGCCCACAGCCAAACTAGCCGCGCGTCGACACGGACCCTTTCGCGTAACCCAAGTACTGTCACCTGTCAATTACAGACTAGCGCTTCCCACGCAGTGGAGTATTCACCCCGTGTTTCACATCGATTTACTCACGCCTTATCGCGAGACGCCGATGCATGGGAAAAACTTCACCCAACCGCCGCCCGACCTTGTGGACGGAGAAGAAGAATACGAGGTCGAACGAATTCTAGACTCTCGGCGGTTCGGCAGAAGCAGGAAACTTCAGTACCTCGTGAAATGGAAGGGATACTCCGACTCGGACAATCAGTGGGTCAACAAAGATGACGTGTTCGCTGACGAAGCCATAGCGGAGTTCGAAAGTCAGCTCAACCGAGTTAAAAGCAGCGCAGACGACGCTAAGTCTCCCCCATCTCCTCACACTGGATTCCTCACTCCTCATCCAAACATGTCTTTTTCCTCTGCCTCCACTCCCGCCACTGTCACTGCCCTCGGGCTCGGCAACCTCACCAACGAAGAACTCCGCAACGCACTGTCCAACGTCCAGTGCATCGACGACGTCGACAACCCCGAGGAGCCTTCGACCTACTGGCTCCTCGACAGCACCACCGGGCAGCGTCTCAACGCCGCGCCCTACACGGAAGCCGAAGTGCGTCGGCTTCGTGCAGCTCTCCAAGACGATGAGAGCCCCCCACTTCGACCTCTCCCAGTACGAGTACACTACCGGATCAAAGGGGAAGAAGAGTCCGGCGACGAAGCGATGGGAGGAGTGGATGCGGGAGCGCGACTGGAAGCCCGAGGCTCGTCAATGGGAGCAATCTCAGTTGCGAGCAGCAGCAATAAGGAGAACGAGGATCCTGTGGCGACGCCGGTGGTTCACCGAGACGCTGAAAGGGCAGTGTACGAACAAGTCGAGGGAGTCCTAAAGGACTACTACCCAGCTGAGCACCCCTACATCATCACCGCCACCGACTCTGACAACATACTCGAGACGCCATACGCGTGCGACACCACGGGCGCCCGCTGTACCGCGGCGACGTCACCATCGACACGACCGCCGCGCCATACCCGGCCGCCCGCCTGCGCTACCTCGGTGGCAGCGCGCGCCACGCGCCTTACGGATACAAACACAACCGCGGGGCGGACTTCGTCCACTACCCCATCACCACCGCCGAGGGCACCACGACTCAAGCGACCTATGTCCAGGTCGTCATGAACCCAGACCCCCTCGTTCTCGCCCTCATGGACGAGAGCGACAAGGTCTACTCCAAACCCCTTTACGCCGAGCCGCAGGTACGCGAGGCCGGTAAGCCCCACTACCTCCCTGAGGACATGCACGCCTTCGTCGGGGGGCACAGTAACCAGCACCGAGTGGATCACGCCGTCAACGAGCTGAAGGACGTAAGTCTGAAAGCCGAGCTGCACCGCTATCGCGCCTACAAGCGCGAGGCTGAGAGGATGGAGCAGCGGCTCCACGCCTTATCCCAGGCGCTCGGTGGGGTTCAAGGGGAGGTGAGTCGCAGCAAGTTCAGGCTGGAATGGCGAACGCGTGGGACAGGATCACGGAAGTGCAGGAAGGATGGATGGGAGGCGTTGGGCCTACTCGGCGACGCGGTCGTCGCAGCTGAAAAGGGGGTGATGTCGCGGTCCGGCCTGTGGACACTTACGATACGGTGATGACTCCCCTCGTAAGCAGTAATTAGTCATGGACAGTCGCATCAGTCAGCCGTAGTATCACATGTTGGTTGTGGTACTATGACTCATTCCTAGTAGTAGCTGTAGTAGGGTTCGAGCTACTTACGCTACTAGTCGTCTCGGTTCAAGGGGAGCTTTAAAGCGACCCTCTCATGTATAAGTAGTCCGCATCGAAGACCAAGGATCCTTATCTTGGTCTTCTTCAATCGCCATAGTGCCTCCTCTCGTATTCCTCCTTCTGTGTGTCTGCTACTTCGTCCGCTTGTCTCTGGTAGAGCAAGCCGTTATCAGTATACGCCTAGTGGAACTCGCCCTAGTGCCCCTTACGATCACGTGCACCTCGAGGCCGTGTATTCGTGTCACGTGACTATCAAGTCGTCGAATTCGCTAAGTCGTTAAAACGCCCTTTCACGGTCCAGGTCGGACTCACGCCAGTGGCGGCGTTACAAGCTGCCGCGTCATGTCTGGACTCAGCACCGGGGGAATGTCGTCTCTGCGATGGCGTTTCTCCTTCCCCTTCCCCTTCCCCTTGGAGTTCTGCGCCTTCACACGTGCAGATTTGTGCTGCGGGTATGCAAAGGTCAGTGGTATATCATTGCTATGTGCCTTATGACTCACCATATCCTTAACTTCCATTGACACCACATGCGTCTGCGCTGAATGGGCCTTTCCTACCAGCCAGGCAATCACATCTGCCCAGTCATACTCAGATGCGAGGTCTGACCACACGCCTCCTTCTCCACTGATCTGGAACATGATGCGCACCCTGCTGCGGGGCCTATCAAGGTGACAAAGCACTTCTTCATGGAAATCTGACCACCTCATGTCAGTCTGTGCAGGGAACGTGTGTTTGATATGGCCATCGATCACCTCAGTCTTGAATCGCCAAACTTCAAGCCGTCAACAATCTACTTCCCAGCATGAAGGTATGTAATGCTTACCTCCATCGCTGACTTCTCTGTTGGGTCTGCCTGGCCGGGTACCCGCAGCCGACGACGGCAGCGTCATTCGCGCCCACATCCCCATCTCTCCTGGTCTGTTCCCGACCGGGTGGAGGAGCCATGGGGTATGGGGCATAACCCCATGGCTGGAAAGGTGCAGCACTGACACCCGCACCGTATGGAGAGTGGTGCGGGACTGGTGGATATGGAGGAGGGTAGGACATCGCGCCATATGGATGTGCGTAGGTCGGTGGTGCGTTCATAGCCAGACCAGCCGAGTTGTACTGACCACTGAATTGATTGGGAGGGCCTCCCATTGGCGGCAGATGTGGAGGTTACAGGGGTGGTAGTGGCGGCACTGGAGGAGTCTGAGGTGGGCAATGGCCTTCGGGCAGTGGTGGTGGCAGTGGTGGCAGTACAGGTATCGCTGCGGGTGCATCTGGAGCAGATGGCTGCAAAACACGCAGAGTGACCTTGCGCACACGAGATTGTAGCTGGCTGGGTGGTGGACTTTCAGAAGTAGGAAGAACCATTTGTCGAGGTGAGTGAAGTCTGTCTGGCGACTCTGGCCCTTTTGGTGCCAATCATTGCTAACTATTTATACTCTGGGTTTGCCTTCTTGTTGAATGCACTGGCACGGCCCCCCCCTCTCACTGTCACTACCTGCCGCTGCTGTGCGTCGAGCCCCCGAATCCGGTTATTGCAAGTACTGAAAGGCGGCAATGAGCCGTGTTGGTGACGCAAGCGATGTGACCCACACACGGAAGGACACACTGCATGTGGCCTATCTTGTATCATGGTGAGTCCGCTCCTTGCGTTTTCAGGCCAATGTCTGCATTCCAGAGTTGACCAGACATATGCATGACCTCTCAAGCTCTCAAGGCCTCAACCTAGGCCTCAACAGTAGCATTCGTGCTATGTGTGTGCTGTGCTCGCTAGTTTTCGACTCGTACTGTAACACGTACATTTGTAAATTTAATAAGAATATTTTTCCTATCCCGCGTCTGGATCAACTTTGTCCGCATAGACTGGGGTAAGTTAGTCATGCACCCTACACAGTTTCACAAATAATTTGCAAAACTGATAAGCAGAAAATATAAATTTGTTTGTTGTAACTGCCATTGTTGCCACCATGCATCATCGTGATCACGGTCGTAGTCCCATCTTTGGAGTCCATTGTGGTTTTGTAGTCGCTCAGTCCTCAGAGTCCGTTGTAGTCGCGGTCATAGTCGCTCCGTCGTGGTTGTGGTTGTCATCGCCATGTCGTTGTCGTCACTGCCTTTCTACTGTCGCTGCAGGGGTCTAGCAGCAGGATTTTTGTGGGAGGCTTGTACTCTGTGTTGGGATGGTGTTGCCATGGGTGGCATCGTGATAGGTACTGCATGCAGTGACGGGGTGGTGGACTCCCATGTGGTGAAGTGTAGAGGTGGCAGCCACGGGCTTGCATATGGCGAGGCGGAGGTAGTAGGGACTTGACTTGAGTCTTGTGCACCATGATGGGGTGGCAAAGGGTGGAGGTGTCGGTGTGGGTTTGGGTGTGGTGAGGCAGAGGCGGTGAGGACCCAAAGAGTGGAGTCAGTGGTATCATGGAGGAATTGTGACAGTGAGACGATGTCCATGACCAACATATTGTATATTTACCTTCACTTGAATGGCAGTATACACAGCCGACCATTGTCAATTGGTGGTGGGGGAGACGAGTTGTCTGGCGATGTGTGCTATGGAACATCTTGAGCGACTTGGACCACATACTGATCACAGTGAAATCACTGATTTAGAGTCACACAACTCCTGAAAGGACATCGATAAAGCCTCCTTTGTTGATAAGTGACCTGAGCGCACTTAGCAGCTCAAAGGACATGCAGATAACGGACTGCTTTAGATTAGATATACAGGACATGTAGATTAGATAGTTTTGACCTGTACAATCTCGGACTTCTTGTATTCTGCTATCTATGACATCACCTATGTACATGACATCATGGACTCCTCTGGATTCTCTTTATACTACGTCTTTGTACTTTCCTTTGTTCCTATCTTTATTGTGATGTCACTATGATATCATAGTCTGGACTCTTCTTGTTCTCTATACCTTGTTCTCCAGAACAGTCCACTCCTTTGTCTGCACATAGAACAATGCACCTTGTATTTACTGTGACCTGTTGTTACCAGTGTCACTCCCTGTAGCAGTATAAGTAGTGTACCCTGTACGCTCTGGCACCACACCAGTTCTCATCTGTTGTGTGCCAGGTATGTCTCCTCTCCTGTAATAACACCAGTTCTCATCTGTTGTGTGCCAGACTCCACATCTGCTTCACTTGCTAGATCTACACCCCCAACCAAGGGCGATGTCCTGAGGTTAGCCGCGACAGTTTTAGCCCTCGGCTGTGGTGGTGTCATTACAAATGAATCTAGGTTACTGTCCGGAATACATTTAATTAATTCAGCGGAGACTCTGGACGGCATCAGGCTGAGCAGCTGGTTGGTCTCTGCCGTCGGGTAGCTGAGAATCGGTCCCTGGTTTTTTTGTCCGTCCATCCTGAGGTCGTCCTGGCCAACGTCCTCAGGATGGTTTCACTGCCTTGTTCACTGCCGTCCGGCATTCATCTGTACACCCGCCCTAATCAAGCTTGGTATTCATCCCATTAACCTTTTATTGTGTATGGTGGGAATCCCCGAATTCCTGCAGACTGCCGTGGGAATATGTAAGCATAATCAATGTTCCACAATGCCACGCAACCAACTCTCTCTTCTTTACACTCTTCATCCACTTGTACTTCATTTTCTCTCGACACACTCTCCAGCATTCACTTCCAACTTGAACCTATCCTGTGAGTACCCTCATACCAGCTGTAATTTATCTCAACTAACTAACATTATTACATTGACAGTATCGTCTTTAAATTTTTTTTGACTAAATTTTGGACTTGGACTGCTTGGCCGTGACACAATGGTGGACAGGTGTGCTATGAGCGCGCTTTCTATGGCCTCTGTAATTAGTTGTATTATATACACTGTTTCTACTGCTGTTTCTGTAGACTTGAATAGATTGTTTTTTTTTGTTATTGAACCCTGTTACGTGGTATTGAGTCACCGAAATTGTATGAGACCTCGGAGAGGATGTGCACGTTCCCACGTTAAGGACCCGCAGCATCCTTGGGATGGACTCCAGTTCGTCCTCAGGATGGACTCCAATTCATCCTCAGGATGCTTTGGCTCCCATTACTAGGAAGACTCCGCAACATTGCCGAGGTATATGTTTCATGTGTCACGCTGCCATGTTTATTGGTCACCCGGGTAAAATTTGGAATCATATTTGGGCTTAGTGGCTGTCAATACAGGTAATCCCCTTGGCAATCAACTGTTTATTATCACTAAATAAACTGCGGATAGGTGACAATTTTAGACTCATTTCCGGTTTCAGTGCAGCCACCGCTGAGTCACTGTCAGGCCAACCTCAGGACACCTCATTTGTCTGGGGGTGTACTCTGTTGCTGCTTCAAGCCTACCAGCATATCTCACCACAGTCTTCTTAGTCCACTGTGAGTATGCGCTCTATGTATGCTGTTCATCATCCTTGATGTCATGGAATACCAGTAGTGCATTCCACGGGTAACCTGCGGGTTTTCGGTACTTTTGAGTTGATGAGGTCATAGCCCTGAATTGTCTGTTTTTTTAAGCCCAAAACCACCCAGATCAGTGAAGAAATGGCTTTTCTACAGTATTATCAAGTTTGGTGGCAAGATATCAAAAACTGATGTGCCAGGAGGCATTATGTTATGTCATGTCATGAAAAAACCCGTGACATATGGGTCACGGGTTTTTTCGTGACACAGTGTAACAAAATGCCTCCTGGCACATCAGTTTTGGATATCTTGCCACCAAACTTGATAATACTGTAGAAAAGCCATTTCTTCACTGATCTGGGTGGTTTTGGGCTTAAAAAAAACAGACAATTCAGGGCTATGACCTCATCAACTCAAAAGTACCGAAAACCCGCGGGTTACCCGTGGAATGCACTAAATACCAGTGTACCATTGTTGAAGGGTTTGGAAGGGAGAGAAGGCATGCAGACTCGGCGATTGTTACGGTTTCACCTTTGACTGTCCCCCGATCACCCGCCAAGATCCCGAAGAACACCGCGAAGAGGAGAAACCCCTCGGATATTGCCGAGGAGGAAACCCAAGTTATGAGGCTCGTGGCTGAGAGTGCCCGACCAACCAAAGCCGAGTCACGTGACTATTACTACCACCCTGGAAGCGCTCAGAAGCCTTGGGAGTAGATCACGTGATCTCTCATAAACACCTGTCATGTGACCCTGGCATGTGACCTGGCTAGACCCGCACCAGATGGTTCCAGATGAGCTTGTGCCTGGACTGACCTAGACCGCCTCGTGTTTGATGACACTCGTACGTGCCTGCATCGATTGTGCCTTGATTCTGATGGATTATGCCTCGTGTTCCCTTATCGCTGACTCGTGCCATGAGTGCCTTATGCCATTGGCTGACTCTTATCTCTGACTCGACATGACTCATTCCTAGGACCCGTGTATTAGGGTTTCGGAGTTGCAAGCTGGGGTTCAAACCTCCTTGCTGTAGTATATAGCTTTGGGCTTATGGTCGCTGAAGACCTAAGCTTAACTTCTTGGACTATACCACCCAACTGCCTAGCCACTCTCTAGCTGTCTTGCTAGTGTGTGCTGAATAGACCTTTGGTTGTTCTACCCATCCTGTTCTTAGCTGTTGGCTGTCTGCAAAGCGCCATATCCCTTCTTTCCCTTCCTTTCCTCTCACTGCCGTCTTATACCGACGCGCTGTCCATACTCCGCTTTATTGCAACTGCTGCCCTCTTTGGTAAAGGTTACGGACGACGCCGGAGTAATAGGGGCGGTCACGTGCAAGTGACCGCGAGAATGTCAAGTCGAAGTGGGATACGAGCGCGAGCGATGGCAATTCGCGATTGAGGGCAGACGGGGAAGGGACGAGTCAAGACACAGTTCGATACATTTCTGAGGCTCCTTTTGAGCCGCTTTTATAAGTACAAGTACACTAATATCAACTACATTTTGAAAAACGAGTCGGAACATGAGTAAGAACGCTCGGGCAAACGCACGGGCCATCGGGCACGATACCGAGGCGGATACAAGTCATGCTTGCCTCTGATTCGAGGCTACAAATCGTCCTTCAGACGGAAGGGGGAACGCGCGGGGAACATTCGAGAGAATGAACTCATCATTATCATACACAGACATCATGATCATCATAGCTGCCTTAAGCAGCTTTCCGAATCTGCAAAACGTATAGTAGCGAACATCGTAGAACGCGCGAGAACGAACGAGACGGAAACGTACATGCCCCTGAGGGGCCGGGTCCAAAAATTGAGTCGGGCAAGTGAGACACGAGCCCAAGGCCGAGCGTGGTGCGCACGGACGCCACCGCCGCTCGGACCTCCGGCGGAACGAATCCGCCACTCCCCCTCAAGCGCGACGTAGCCCGAGGGAGATGATGTGAAAATTTGCCTTCCACTTGGGAAGGGCTTTCGTCAAAATGTCCGCGGTCATGTCTTCCGTCGGACAGTACACGAGTTGCAGCGCGCCGCTCGCTACGATGTGTCGGATGAAGTGGAAACGGATGTCGATGTGCTTGGTACGGGCATGGTAGTTGTCGTCCGTCGCGAGTCGAAGGGCAGCTTGATTGTCGCAATAAAGTATGGTCGGCATTTCGAGCTCGGGGAAGAGCTCGAATATGAGCTTCTGAAGCCAGATGGCTTCCTTTGCTGCGTGTGTTGCGGCAACGTATTCGGCCTCGGCTGTTGAGAGGGTGATCAGCTCCTGCTTGCGCGAACTCCAGGAGACAGCGCTGCCATTTAATTGGAAGACGTGGCCAGAGATAGCATGCCGGTGCTCCTGGGTAGCACCATCAGCATCTGTGTACCCTATAACATCATGGCGTTCTCCGCTGTATGTTAGCTCCATATCGCGCGTTCCAGCCAAGTACCGGAAAATGCGCTTCACCGCTTCCCAGTGAGCGATGCCCGGATTCTCGAGGAACCGGGAGAGCGTTGACACGGTGAAGCTGATGTCGGGACGGGTCGCGACTGAGGCATACATTAGGCTTCCTATGGCCTCTCTGTATGGCGTCTTTTTCATCAACGCTGTTTCGGCAGGGCTTGAGGGAGAGTCGTTCCGGGAGTACAACACTCCCGGCACCATGGGTGTAGCATAGGGCTTTGCGCCGACGAGAGCGAACCGGGCAAGGATGGAGTCGATATAAGACTTCTGGGAAAGGGATATGGTTCGCGCTGAACGATCGCGCGTGACTTTGATACCTAGTAACCAGTGAACTGGTCCTAGATCAGTGAGCGCGTAGCAATCGTTCAACTTAGCTTTATATTCAGCAATCATCTCTGCTGAATCTCCGGTAAAGATGCAATCGTTGATGTGAATTGCAAGGATGAGACGATGGCCCTTGGCGTGCCTGAAAAATACACCTGGGTCCGCCTGTGAAGTGCGGAAACCGAGGTCAGCGAGTGCGCGGGCAAGGGTGTCGTACCATCGTCTCCCCGCCTGCTTTAGCCCATAGAGAGACTTCCGAAGCCGCTTCACCGAATTCTCCTGATGTGAGTTGTATCCGGGCGGAGGCTGCATGTAGATTTCTTCATCTTCGCCGAGTTGGCCGTTTAGGTACGCGCCGTTGAAATCGAATGAGTCGATTTCCCAGTCTTTGCACGCGGCAAGTGCCAGTATTGTTCGAAAACTTGCGAGTTTTGCGACGGGCGAGAAGGTGTCGAGATAGTCGACACCGTAGACTTGAGTAAATCCGCGAGCTACCAGTCGCACCTTGTACTTCTCGACGCTGCCGTCCGCCTTGCGTTTGATGCGATAAACCCACTTTGAGCCTACAACATTCTTGTTAGACGGACGCGGGACTGTATCCCAAGTTCCGGCTTGCTCGAGAGTGGCGAGCTCACGATCCATGGCCTCCTTCCACTGGGGCCAGTCCGGCTGCGCCTGCGCTTCGCTGAGCGTCTTCGGGTTGCCGCCCGCCTCTTGTATGGCTGCGGTGATGAGAGCGTCATGGTCTGCGGAATAAACATAGTCAACTTCTTCAAATTCTTCACCTGTGACGCCCTCTCCCGCAGCGAGGCGTTTGGCGTGGTCTGATAACTTCGGCAGACGCTCAGACTTGCGCGTTGCCTGTGTCACTTCGACACGCTTCTTCTTCTTCGGTGCGCGTGGCGTCCGTCTGGAGCTGGTGGGTTCTTCTTCATCCTTTTCATCGTCAGCTTCTTCTTCCTCCTCATCGCTGCCGGGCCCAGAGACCGGCTGAGGTGGAACGGTGGGTGGAAAATAAGAAGTTGATTGTT
Source organism: Lactarius hengduanensis (assembly GCA_021525025.1). NCBI lineage: Eukaryota > Fungi > Basidiomycota > Agaricomycetes > Russulales > Russulaceae > Lactarius > Lactarius hengduanensis. Next base: position 53,023 of record JAKELI010000064.1, read on the forward strand.
GCTGTGGGGTGAATGGAAGAGCCACGGGCCTCGTAAACGTGGGCCGGGGAGTGATAGTCACCGACTGGGGGACAGTAGGGATGATGGTGGCTGCCGGTGCAGAAGGCGCCGTGGATACCGTCGGCATTGCAGGAGGCGCCAGCGGTGCAGTCGACACTGCAGAAGGCGCCGTGGGTGCAGTTGGTGCTGCGGGTGCCGTGGTAATAACATAACCGGGGGGAGGGGTGTAGACAGTGACAGTAATGGGCACGAACTTTATGTTCCTCTTGACGGAAATAGTTTTCTTGCTGGGCCAATACACGCGGTGAGCGTGCGGACTGTCGCTGCCAAAGCCAACCCAACGGGCCTCGCTAGCCCTCGCGTCTAACTTGGAGCCTGTGTCGTCGTGGACCCAGACGCGTTGCCCCCACTCGGGCACTCCCCCTAGGTTAGGTTTCTCCCATAAAGACGCTCAAACGGTGTGACATTACCTAGCACCCGTGTCGTCGTACGGTTCTTCAACCAAACAGCGAAGTTGATCGCTTCGCCCCACAAATTCTTCGGCAGATCGGCTCCATGCAGCATGGCTCGTATGCGCTCGAGTAGGCGTCGGTTGAGTGACTCCGCAACACCGTTGTGCTGCAGCGTGTCATGCGTAGTAAGACGGCGTTCGGTGCCTTGCTCCTGCAAGAATTTTGTGAAGTCGCCGCCGGTGTACTCTCCACCGCGGTCGGACCGAAGCCGTTTGATGCGGGTGCCATGCTGCGTTTGAGCCCATGCGGCATAAGTCTTGTAGGCCTCCAGAGTTTCGTCCTTAGAGCGTAGGAGCGCAAGTCGAGTGAAACGAGTATGGTCGTCGGTGAAAAGTGACATAATACTTGCGATTTCCTGCGCTCAGAAGAGGAGAAGGCCCCCAAAGATCAGTATGGATCTCGTCGCCGAAAGCGGTAGCCAGGGGTGCAGATCGCTCCTTGCGAATGGTCTTGCGGGTTGCCTTAGCATATTCGCAAGAGTCACAAAAGAAAGGAGAACCATCATCGATTATCTGCAGCCCAGTGACCGCGTTGGCGCGAATGAGGCTTCGGATTGTATCAAGTGACACGTGCCCAAGCCTCCGATGGAGCGTGAGAATATTGACTTGCTCGAGAGCCGCACCAGCCGATAACTCGTGCTCGACCTTGTACAAGCCATTTCCCGTTGAGGGAATGTCGCCGACAATCCGATCGTCCTTCCCGATCTTGCAGTGATCGTCCTCAAAAGATACTGAGTAGCCGGCCTTAGCAATGCGCCCGATAGACTACCACAGTGAGTCCAATTTGAGGCGTATACAGGGTGTCCTTCAACAGGACCGGGGTCAAGATATCCCCGTTCGGCACTTCGATCTTCAAGTCGCCGACTCCTTCAGCATAGAAGATACGCTTGTCGGCAGCAGCAATAGGACGAGGGGGAATAGGCTGGTACGTCGTGAATTTGTGTCGGAATGGGGACATGTGACGAGAGGCTCCCGAGTCATAGAGCTCAGCATCCATCGCAATCTCTCCAGGCTTTTCTTCGGCCATCTTGTGCGGGCTTTGTGGCACTTCAGCGGTGCTCTCTTCATCAACAGCCTCGACGACGGCCCATGCCTCGATGTCTCCGCCTTGCTCGGCGGCAGCTGCGGCGCCATCTTTCGCGCCGGCTTTGTTCCTCGGCCCTTGGCCTTCCTTTCCGCCGCCTTTCGCCCAGCACTCGGTCTTGATATGACCCTTCTTGTGGCAATTGAAGCACTCCAAATCGCGCTTCTTTTTCTTCTGTTTCTGGGCTTCTGCGGCAAAGGCTTCGACTTGGGAGGACTTCGGCTTGGCCTTACGAAGAACACGCTTGTCGTACTCATCCGTGATGATGCGGATGACTGTCGCGGGAGTGATGGTGGTGGAGCTCATGTCGGCATTTGTGGTAATGATATTGATGTTGGCGTCATATGAAGTAGGTAAGGATCCCAACAGCGTATTGGTGTACTGTTCATCGCTGATGGTCTGTCCCATAGCCGCCAACTGCTCGCGAAAATTAGCGAGTGACTCGAAATGAGCGCGTACGTCGTCATCCTCTCCGCACTTCGTGTTCTGAAGCTTCCTCCCCAGGTCGATTAATAGGTTCCTCGTCCGCCCCTCAAAGATCTTCTTCAACTCGTCCCAAACGGACTTCGCATCGGCACCGCCTTTGATGCGGTTGAAGACACTGTCGGGCACGGACGCGACGATGAGCTGCCTAACCGCGGCTTCATCGACCTTCCAGCGCGCCTCGGGCTTCACATTCCCTACGTCGCCGGCATCCTTGTATGCCTGGGTCACAGTGGTGTCCGACAGATGATCGGACCACCCGCGCGTATCGAGCGCATACTTCATGCGGTCTCGGTACGTTACCCAGTTCGACCCATCGGCCGCTAACTTCATAACATTGATCTTGTACTCGTCGTTCATCACAGCAATAGGTTTCCCGTCTCACAACAAAGGTAAGCGTTCGTATATGAATAGGGGCTCGTACTGATTAATGGGCAGCAGCAGGGCCCATAACCTGGTAAAGGTTAAGGGCAACGCCGGTGTAATAGGGGGCGGTCACGTGCAAGTGACCGCGAGAGGGTTAAGTCGAGATGGGATGCGAGCGCGAGCGAACACAATTCGCGTTAGAGGCAGACGGGGGATAGGCGAGTCAAGACGATTCGATACATTTCTGGGGCTCCTTTTGAGCCGCTTTTATGAGTACAAGTACACTAATATCAACTACATTTTGAAAAACGAGTCGGAACATGAGTAAGAACAGTTCGGGGATCGGTACAGTAAAACGGGCACGAGACCGGGGCACAAGACGTGTCGCGCTTGCCTCTGATTCGAGGCTACAAACGCGGGATCAGAACTCTGCGAGAACGTTCGAGAGAATGCGGTCATCGTTATCATACATAGACATCACAAGTGTCATAGCTGCCTTTAGCAGCTTTCCGAACCTGCAAACAGTAACATAGCAGAAACTGGTAGAACACGCGAGAACGAACAGGAACGTACAAGCCCCAATGGGGCGGGTCCAAAAATTGAGGGCCAGTCAGAAGCGGGCCCGAGACCGAGCGTGGTATGCGCGGACGCTACCGCCGCTCGGACTTCCGGCGGAACGAATCCGCCAATCCGTTGAATACCGTTGAATCTTATTGTCAGTTATTGAATGATAAATAGAAATGCAGACAATTGAATTACATTGAATTCGATCCATTCTACTGCATTACATGACAAGAGAGTACATTCTATCGACTACAAGACCCCGCTGACATCAGCGGGGACAACGCCATGACGCAGGTGGCTGCCAATGTCGTCGTCGTCGTCGTCGCAGTAGTCGCTCCGCCACCGTCGTCATTGCAGTCATGGCCTTCTTCCAAGTTTCGTGTTTGCGCCAGGGTTATGATTAAGCATTAAATCATACCAAATGAGGACCGGATGACTCACCATGTATCTTCGTCCAAGTTGTTCCATACAAGGGGGGTCAAATTATTTAAAAATTGCACAGGGTAGGTAAATTTTTTTAAGGGATTTTGGTTGACCTCCCCCCCCCCACGTACCACCTAAAAAAGGCAACTTATACCAAAAAAGGAAATTTTGGGGGGCCACAAGTGAGCAGTGTGACTCCAAGATGGACCTGACAGTGAGAGGAGGGCTTGGGAGAGCTTATGAGCAACAAGTGCACCCCCTTTGTGCACCCTCTGAACTAAAAAGACAGCCCAAAACCTTAAGTGTTTCAGGGATTTTGGTTGACCCCCCCCAACCCTGCCCCCAACCCCCCTGCCGTGGGCCATAAAGTGGAAAATATTAAATTTTTTTAAAGGATTTTGGTTGACCCCCCCCCCCCAGCCCTGGGTCAGGGAGCGACATTTTTGGCCCCCCTTGGTTCCATACCTTCACAAGTTCCTTGCACGTCACTTGATGGTCTTTGAGGAAGTCGATTGCAAAGAGGTTACTGTAAGGGATTGTGTCAGGACAAGTGGTCGAAGTGACGACTGAGATGTACCTTGCAGTTTTGCTCGTTCCGGGGCGCATGATGCATGCTTTCTTCATCTTGGTCTTCGGGGCTCTCTTGTTAACCAGCTTTGAAGTGGTCGCCTTCGAGGCACCGCCAGTTGATGCTGCTCCAAACATTGAGGCGCTTGTCGCTGTGTCTGTCAATGTTGTCGGTGCATCGTCAGCCGTGTTGGCGGAATCATGTTGGGGGCTAAATCCTATGGGGGCGTTATCAGTGGTCAATGTGAAGTAAGATGGCTTACCTTCACAAGCTTGAATGGGGGACAAGCTTGAATGGGGGTGCGTCGTATTGGTAGTCGCAATGGATGGAGCTGGCCCTAGACGTAAGCACCTACCATGCCCTCCTGTAAAAGAGTGATAGTGTCAGTTGCTTGAGAAACAAACAAAGACGTACTCGTTGCAGAAAGACCAAATTTTCGAGGTATATGCGCATATTTTTGGCGGTGAAGAGTTCGTATGGCTTGGTGAATGAAGTAATATTACCCCTCGGAAATGGTGGTGCTTAGTGTTAGCTTGGAAAAACGAGGGGCCAATGGGACATGTGCTCACTCGAGATGGCATATGGGACATCGGTTGTATTGCCTGGATTGCTCGGCGTGAATGTCTTCAATTGAGTGGCGAGTCAGTTCTTTCGTGCCCCAGGAGAACCAGAGAGTAAATGGAAAGGAAATGCGGGGAACATTAGGGGACAACAGGTGGGGGGTCGTGTCAATGTTGGTGGCGAGTTGCAGAGCTAGGTGGACTCGACAATCGCCTTTCTCGTCTGATTCGGCCCATTCGGGTGTGCCTGGCTACTAGACGGCTCTGAAGATCTGAAGATCTTGACGACTTAGAGAATCGTCACACAGTTCATAAAATATAGGAAAAAATTCATTTTATTGCGTTGTACATAGGACAAATAAAAATATCTACAGGTAGCTAAACGAATCCCCCCCCATCGTCATCGTCGCTGCTAATGTTGTCACTGTCGTTACCGTGGCAGCTGTCGTCGTCGTCGTCGCGCCGCCATGGTTGTTGTCGTCGTCATCGTAGTCGCGCCGTCACCGTTGCATTCACTGTCGCTCCAGTGTTGTGGTCACCGCTAGTGATGGTAAGGTTCGGTTCTGAACCTCGGTTCGAACCTGAACCGGACCGGTCCGAACCCCAATTTCAGGTTCAGGTTCGGCTGTTGACCTGAACCAAACCATTGGTTCGGTTCGGGGTTCAGCAAATTCCTGAAACTGGAGAACCAGTTCTGAACCGGTTCTGAACCAATGAACCATTGAAAATATACAAAAAATTTAGGCACTTAAACCAAAATCAAAAAGTGTTCTATTTAGTGAATGGCATGAGTTTATGTACCTGTGTGGGTTCAGCCCGGGGGTTCGGGTGGGTACGGGTACTGTACGGGTACCGAATTTGTGACCCTCGCGAAACCCGTACCGTCATGGGTCATGGGTTTCGCCGGGCAACAGCGTCCGGTCCGGCGACCTGCGTGCAACGTGTCAACAGACTGCCATTGTCATCCGACGCTCACTGGCAGCGCTCGTCGACTTTTTGTTCCTTGGCCCAGGGAACCCTCAATTTAAAGAAGCTAAGTGTTTTTTCCTTTGTCTGATCCTTTTAGCTAACTAACTACAGTGTTTTTTCTTTCTTTCTAGGTTCCAACCACGCTCTTGGCGCTGCCTCCACCTCGCCCCGCGCAGGCCTGTACTGCCACCACCACCTTTGGCTTGCAAGTGCCAATTCCAGCCTCGCTATGACGACGGCGACACGGCGTCGCAACGCCACGGCTGCGACGCGGTATCGCAACGCTACGGCTGCGACGCGGTATCGCAACGCCACGGCTGCGACGCGGTATCGCAACACCACAACTGCGACATGGCACCGCAATGCCACAACAGCAACGTGGCGCTACGACAGCGACAGCAACACGGCGCCGCGGCGTGACGAAGACAGCGACACAGCACCGCGGCATGGCAAAGACAACGACACAGCACCACAGCATGGCGAAGACAACGACACGGCGCCGCGGCATGGCGAGTCCGCCTCGTTGTCTGCGAGCGGCTCAGTGTCAATCAAGAAGCGCCACAGGACGCTCTCGTGCGCTTTACCTTGCTTGTCGCCGTGTAGCGTTTGGTGGTTCGTGCCGCGCGTCATGATGTGGTCTGCGCAGATACGGTGGATCTCTGCGTGGGGCTGGTCGAGTGACCAATTGAGCGCGAGAAGGCGAACGGGCGGGTGCATGCCCTTGACGGCATTTCTGAGATCTTGACAGTGCACGTGAAGATGCATGATTGTTTTGTCAGGCGAAGTGGGAGACAGGACGACACTCATTCACGCAACTTGTTGGCTATGACTACGTCATGATCTCGCAAGAGCTTCTTGACATTTTGAATAAAAGCTGGCCTCCGCTTTTTCGCCCGGACATTGTCGCTCTGTGTGTGCCCAAATTGGAACAGCTAGTCTTTTGTGGTAACCGACAGGGTGGCTCTGCAAATTTTGTGTGATTACATAAGCATGGCCTCTGTTCAGGTTTGGTTCAGGTTCAACCCCTCCCCGAACCTGAACCGAACCAATGTGAACCTGAACCAATGGTTCGGTTCGGGGTTCAGCCTAGACCCCTGAACTGAACCAATGGTCCGGTTCGGGGTTCGGGAAAAAAGGTCAAAGAACCGAACCGAACCGAACCTTACCATCACTAGTCACCGCAGTCGCCTTGTTGCCATCGCAGTCGCAGCTGCCTTACCCACGTCGTTACTCGCGTTACATCCTGTGTGGTTGAAGCTCACTTCAGCCCCCTTGCTGCGGTGGTGGCAGTGACGTAGCATGAGGTCCACCTGGGGCGGCGACTCTGGTGACAACGGTAACGGTGGGTGTTATGTTACGACAGCTATGCCAGCGTGTACTCAATGTCAGCACATCGTAACATAAACCAAACGATACTCACTATTTTGGGGAGAGGGGGCTTCGTGGGATAGCAACACCGGCAGAGTCTTGTGAATGTGTGCGGCAAGTGCACGCTACCTTGCCGTAATGGAAACGATGTAGAGTCGTATGTGCCATGATAGTTGAGGGTTGGACTGGAATGGTTGGGACGTCCCGGGTGGGGGTGGGGTCATGGGTTCGATGGGAGCGAGGGCCCGCGTCTCGGTGGGCCATGGTTGTTGGGGGGGAGAGCCAATGGAGATGCGGAACGAGGGATTGAGTCGATGTACGCATGGCTGACAGATGGGTCGCTAATACGGAGAGCATGAAAGGAACCAAGAGCAGATGTCGGGTCATAGGGTCTGGGGGGAACAGGTTGACCCTGGTGACCCGAACTGTGACGTTGCTCGGAGGGCAGTGAGGGAACAGAGCAATTTGGAAGGGTGGTGAAGTGGTATCCTAGAAGCGGCGTCAAGGGCTATGTCACATGAATTGGTAGTGAGACCGGCCTTGGTTTGTCTGTGGGTCCTCGTACGGAAGATCCGTCGAGGGTCTTAACTCCATCATAGAACGTGAGACGGCGTCATGGAGCGGCACACCACGATCGCTCATCGTAGGTAGCCTAAGGTAGGTTAACAGTAGTGTGTGGCCTACCATTATGGTCAGTATATTGTAGCTACATCAAACAAATACTCATCTCATTTTTTCTCCCTGGGCTTGCAGGTCAGTAGCAGCGGCATCCTGGTTGTATGAACAGGTGTTCGATGAGGCCAGGGGACAGAGGAACTGATGTAACGCGGATGGCGACACGACACGGATGGGGACGGGAAAAAGCTTCCCACGGATAGTGAATGGCAAGGGTTTGGTTACCCTTGCGGGTTTGGTTACCCTTGCGGGTTTGGCCGAAGGGTTCTCACGGGTACGGGTAAGGGTACACCACCCCGAACCCTTGTTGAACCCGTGACCCGCAAGGCGGGTTAGCGGGTGTACATGGGTGTACAGTAGGGCCTGCGCCACCACTTTGTAATCATAATTCTAGCTAGTCGCTGTACAAAAAGTTGATTATTCGGATAATTTATTCCCAGACTCTACTCAGACTACTCTAATGCCTCCCAGTCCCAGGCCCGGTAAAAACCCTGCAGACATTGTTGCTGGTGCGCGTAAGCGGAAGGCCTCAGAACGGCGCTCACTACTTGCAAGCGATCTCACTCCTGGACCCAAAAAACCGAAGGCGACAACAACTACCGGCAAGAAAAAGCCAGTAGCTGTGTCAGCTACTGGAGCGAAGTCCATCGGGTCCCTGGAGAAAGCATTCATGGAGCGGGTGAGAGGTAAGTTGTGTCGTCTTTGTTGTGAAGAACATCCAGCTTACCTGCTGTCACTAGTCGTGTCCCGGAATGGCCCAGCATCCAGGTCTATGACTACCGCGTCCAAGTCGTCAGCTGTAGGCTCACTGAGGAGCTCCGTTGAGAATGAGGAAGATAGTCCGAGTCCTACCTCCTGCAATGTCAGCCCATTAAACGTCGAAGGGTCCGAGTCTGAAGATGGAAGCAAAAGTGATGATGCTGAGATTGTTAGTGGGGCTAAGGCACGCACCAAGGACAACCTGGAGGGCGTGCGGGCACCTGAGACTGATGTGGCTGAGCGTGGTATGATCCAGGATCTACGAGTAAATAACACGCTAACGTTAGCCCAGATCGCCTTGCAAAAGACTGGAGCGCATCAGTCTACACGTTTTTCCATCCGGTCCCATCCATTGACTATGTTGGCAACCCAGCTCGACGTGTCCACGTATTCGAGTGCAATGCGAAGCGCTGTAAAGGTAGAGGCACAAATCGGCGACTTGTTCGGAGATATCTTGATACCGCCGATGGGAAGTCGACAAGTAATCTTCGCCGCCATGCAAAGGCGTGCTGGGGCGAAGCGGCTGTTGTGGCGGCAGATGCTGTAAGGTCTCATAGTGCCGCTCGGGAGATTGTTGAGAAGTCCTTGACAATGAGAGACGGGTCCATCACATCAATGTTTGAGCGCGTTAAAGGTAAAGGAAATGTAACGTACTCGCACAAACAACACACCAAGACTGAAGTCCGGTACACCCTTATCATTCCGAGTCTCCCTGTTCATGTACTTACTAGTCACCAGCGCGGAAATGGTCTGGTGGGTAGCCGAAAGCATGCGCCCCTTCAAACTAGTCAAGGACCGAGGCTTTGTGTGCTTGATGAAGACAGGAAGACCGGGATATTATGTACCCTCACCGGAAACTGTCTATCGAGATACTAAGCAAGTTTTTGCACGCTGCCGGAGGAGGATCGCAAAGATGCTACAGGTGTGGTCGGTTATTCATTGCTGCGACAAAATCTAATGCAGGGACTCACCAGAATTACGAGGGTAAATTGAGCTTTGCGACGGACGCTTGGACTTCACCGAACCATAAAGCGTATATTGCTGTAACAGTCCACTTTGAGCAGGACGGTACCCCAGTGTCCATGTTACTTGATCTGGTTCAGGTAGCGAAGTCGCACACGGGGATTACTCTTGCGGAGGAATTCGCTAAGGTCCTCAACACATTCAGCATCGCACATAAGGTCAGTTGATAAATAAAGCCACTTTTGTTATTACTCACATGAAATCAGATCTTGAGCATCACATGCGATAATGCGAGCAATAACGACGAGATGATACGCCAGCTTGGAGAGCTCATTGATGAGTTTAAGGGGCGGGAAAGTCAAACCCGCTGTTTCACACATATCCTCAATTTAATTGCAAAGAGTATTATTCGACAATTTGACATACCAAAGGCTCAAGCTAATAAAGCATTTGACGAGGCGACCACGGCGTTGATGGAGCTTGCAGGTAACATTGATGCTGAAGAACAGGAAATGGTCGAGATGGTGGATGACAGAGATGACGACGAAGACGATGATAATGTCGAGGGTTGGGTGGACGAAAGGGATACCATGACCACGGGGCAGCTTGATGCACTCAACAAGAGCGTGCGACCGGTGGCGCTGATGCTTCTCAAGGTGCGTAAACTCCCAGGCTTGTGAGAATAACTTAGTTGACGTGTCAGCAACTCACTGCCACACTTCCCAGCTACGCAAAACTGCATTCGCCATCAAGAACTCATCTACCATTATCCTTCCCCGATGGTATGAGGTCCTTGAAGAACTGGGATTTAATGCCCGTATGATGCCGTGGGATGTACCGACACAATGGAACTCCACCTTTGACATGCTCAAGTTCGCTGTTGAGTACCGCATGGCCATTGACACTATCACGGCAGAACGTCATATGAAGCTCCGCAACTATGAGCTTGGAAAGGAAGAGTGGAAGGCTGCCGAAGAACTCTGTGAAGTACTGAAGGTATGTTGCTCGGAAGTTTGGTTTTAAAATCCTGCTACCAATCGGAATAGGTCTTCAAGGATGCGACGCTGTTCTTCTCTCGGGAGCTCTCAGTTGATCACCCTGCCACAAATGTTGCCACGGTTATCCCCGCTATGGACACCATCGACGAAGTTTTGGCTACAAAAGCCCTCTCCTTGAAGTATTCTGTAGCCATTCATGCGGCTTTGAGTATCGGTAAGAAAACCTTGAACCGTTACTATGCAAAGACAGATCTCACCAAAACCTATCGGATCGCAATGGGTACACATTATTTCATTGTTTATCCCATAATCACTCAATATGTCCTCCCGTCAGTCCTCCACCCCCGTCACAAGCTTAATTACTTCAAGAATGCGAAGTGGGAGGACGACTGGATTGAGGTTGCCAGGCAGCTCGTACGTGATGAGTTTGACCGCTCATACAATCATTCGCCCACTTCTCGGGGTTCGGCGTTGAGTAACATCATGGTGCGTATTTTATGTTTGTCATTTTATTTTGCCTCATTGTCCTTTGCGTGTATAACAGGCCATTGATCGTTCATCAAAAAGCGATAATATATTTGACAACATGGCCGCCCTTGCCGCACCTGAATCCACTGAGCTTCGTGATGAACTCGACCGCTACCTCAGCTCTGACCCCGAGCACGTCCTTGATGCTGTTCGTTGGTGGTATGATTGTCGTGCAGATTATCCTCACTTGTCGAGGATGGCAATGGACTATCTCATCATCCCTCGTGAGTGTATTCATATCTTTTTTCTTACATGCTCAGGCTATTCAATATCATGACTAGCTACTTCTGTTGGTGTCGAGCGAACCTTCAGTAAGGGCCGCCTTCTTCTCTCTCATGTCCGTAACCGTCTCTCGGTTCAGTCAACTCGTGCCCTTATGTGCGTCGGAGTATGGAGCTTGCAGGGATATGTCCGAGATAATGACATCAACGAGGTTACAGCACTGGAGGAGCTTGTGGGGGGGGAAAGGATGGAAGAGCTGTCCGCGGATTGGGACATTATTGATATATAGCATAGCTCTACTTAACCATCTAGGGCAGCGTACCGTACACATATAGGTTGTACTGCGCATTTACCAGTAATCGGAATCATACCATAATCATACCGACACCAAGAGTGGAAGATCGAGGGTCTCAGTTGGACGCCATTCGGATCGAGCTAGAGACCTGCGACACGCAACTTGCTATATTACTCTTCCCAAATGCTGCTCACCTCACAGTCACTCTTACTCCTCCCTCTAAATCACTCTCAAAGCGCAGCGGACATTCGTATACAAATGTTGTCTTCTCATTGCCAGCACTGGTCTCGTTCGGTAAGTGGCAACTCCAACTTAGTTCATGTTGTCGCTCACCATTCTCACTCGTTCCAAACAGCCACTCTTACTCCTCCCTCTAAATCACTCATCTTCTCATCACCAGCACCAGTCTCGCCCAGGAAGTCTCAAAGCGCAGCAGGCATTCGTATTACAAACATTCACCTTCTCATTGCCAGCGCTGGTCTCGCTCGGTAAGTGGCCAACTCCAACTTAGTTCATGTTGTCGCTCACCATTCTCACTCGTTCCAAACAGCCACTCTTACTCCTCCCTCTAAATCATTCATCTTCTCATCACCAGCGCCAGTCTCGCCCAGTAAGTCCTTCCTATCATATCAATCAGGGCCGACTCTGACTCGCCAAAGTCCAAGATGTGACATTTCTTCAAGAGGCACGCAGAATTGCCATGTTGACTCGCGTTTCTATCTACTGCTTTGCTGCACGGCCTATCCCTTCCCTACGCAGAGTCACCTTCTGCCTCTATTCCCCTCCATCTTATTCGCCGAATGGCGTACGACCCATGCACCCCATATCTGGATGTCCCCGGTATGTTCAATTTATCCAACCCTAACCGCCCTAACTCATGGCCTCTCCAGGCACTTCGTCGACCTTCCCCCTCACAACCCGCTAGGGATTCGCGAGAGTCGAGGCGCCTATGAGTGAGAACGTCTCCAACTCAGGCCAGCGCAATTGAGGCTGGGCGAATGTTAAACATCGCCCCGATCGCGGGGCTCCAGCGAGTGGGATGGCCTATCATCCCGCTTTATCTCCTTCCCTCACGCCGCCCACGCGGGCACCACGGGTCCCCAAAGCGAGAGTCCGAGCGTTGCGTGAGAACGTCTCGCACCTTCGGCCAGCGAATTGGAGGCTGGGCGAATGTAAACATCGCCCCGATCGCGGGCTCCCGCGAGTGGGTGCCTATCATCCCGCTATCTCCTTCCCTCACCGCCGCGGCCCACGGTCCCCCAAAGCGATGCCGACGTTGATACGACCGACGACCTCGCACCTATTGCCACCCCTTCGGAACAAGCTCGCGCAACTCATTGAAGACTCTGGAGACCTGGAGAGATAAAGAGGCATACGGAAACCATTTTAGTTTAACAATAGTACAGTCACTGTATCAAACACATGCGCAAACAGGATTTGACTGAGAAAAGAGTGAACGGGTATGTGGAGTGCACGGGTTACAGGGGTACTATAACCCTTGTAACCCTTTAGTGACCCTTATCCGTGTGGAGGGTACCCTTACCCCTCGCTGCGGGTAGGGGTTCGACGGGTACGGTACGGGTACGAAAAAAAACACGAGGGTTACCCGGGCCACACACTAACCCAGCACGAAGCGCACTGCAAGCCAAGCCTAGCAACATGTCAGCCCAACAAGTAAACCGAACAAACAGTTGCTCACCATCTGTAAAGTGGGACCTGTCAAAAGCTGTCAACGACCGGTCAGGACCGGTCGGTGACAGCTTTTGACAGGTCCCACTTTACAGACGCCCTTGTAATCTTCAGGATAGACGTTTCGGTCTGTCGTCCTCCATGCGTCGAGTATTGAGGATGAATGTGTCCACCCACGCCATGTCGTCGTCAGCCGCGGCACACATCTGTAAAATGTGAGTTGGCCTAAGCGAGCCCAAACGGTTTTGACACTCTGACACTGCTCTGACTGCTCTGAACGCTTCCCGAATGATCGAGTAATTAGTTTCCGTGCTAAATCAAGATTCGGATCATTGTTTCCGGTTGTGCCACCTTGCCGGACCACCAGACAGGAATAAAAAATATAATTAGGTCTTTTGAAATTCGGAGTCCTATTGTTCGAGAATAGATATGGTTGTGCAATCATTATTAATATTTAATGTAATATCTGTATCCATGTAGGCTAATCTAATACGAAGTCAGGGGCTGGCGCGTTCAAGGCTGGCAGTGCATGTGCTGCCGATTTTTGTAAACGATCGGACTTGACACAGTGTATTGTAGCAACAATAATATATACAGCATGAAGTCAGCCAGAGCGGCGGTGGAATGGTGCGAAAAAAACTCTTGAGTCCTCAATCCCCCTCAAGTTCTGGTGGTGCCGCTGCCCGTGCGTGGTGGAAATGCGAGCCTCCAAGTCGATTTTGCCTGAAACAATGCCGGTGCTCGTTCTCCGTGCGGGTCGATGCTGGCACTAGTTCGCCCAGTACGCGTCGACGCCAGCGCTCGATTGCCCCCTTGCATCATCATCGTCATCCAGGCCATCCTGCGACTCGGAGTCGCTATCACCATCCTGTCAATAGTGCATTCCGCGGGTTTACCCGCGTTTTTTGTGGTCTAAAGTATCCAGCTTGTAGAGCTTGAAGATGCGATCCAGGGCACTTATTTTTGTGTGATTTGGTGGGGGAAATGGCTCAGCTATGGCCTCAACAAGTTTGGAGTCTCTAGCACCAAAACTGACGTCACAGTGATGTCACAAATGACCACGGGTATGAAAAATACCCGTGACATGAGGTGTGTCACGGGTATAAACATACCCGTGGTCATTTGTGACATCACTGTGACGTCAGTTTTGGTGCTAGAGACTCCAACATTGTTGAGGCCATAGCTGAGCCATTTCCCCACCAAATCACACAAAAATAAGTGCCCTGGATCGCATCTTCAAGCTCTACAAGCTGGATACTTTAGACCACAAAAAAACGCGGGTAAACCGCGGAATGCACTACCTGTCAACGCATGTTAAGTGACGTAGATTCGCAAGAAGTTAAGACTGACCTCCGAAAACAAATGGAGGCAGCTACATGCTCTGCCATATCAGGGATGGGAACACCAACTTGATCCATATAACCGTGCAAGCTGCCAGCTGCATGGGTGGTGCTCGCTATGCTGTTCTCGACATCAACCAACTGCTCTTCGAGCGCTTGAAGGGATATTTTGTGCTCTTCAATCTTCTGTTTGATCAAGCGCTTCTCAAGGTGCAAGGAACTACGCTGCAATTGGGTAAGGTGGACGGAGCGACGAAGGTTCTGACCGGAGTAGTGAAACATGAGGAGGAGGGTGGCAGTGACGAGGTGTGCCCAGAGACCCCGAGTCCTGGAAACGGCGGCTTTCGGGTAGTGGTAGCCCTCAGTGGGGACGTGTATGGAGATGGTGGCGAGAGTGCTGGGGACGAAGGGAAATGGACAGGTCTGAGTGATCAGAATGGGTGTGGACATAGTCTTGCTAGAGTACGAGGCGGACGAGTTGTTTGTTCCAGGCGTGGGAAGAAATTTTCCCTCTTTTTTTTTGTTAAGTCGATCTTCCAGTGGTTACTGTCCCGTCCCTCAAGCCACGAAGGAAAAACAATTTCGGTGAGTATATGTGATCTTATAACACTGACATCAACCTGCAGGGCTACACTACACCCACTTCCGTCTACACGATGTCTGCCACCGCCCCAAGCCGTGCGTGCCCGCCACTGCCAACAGACCCGGTCGTTCGTTGCCTTTCTGAGTTGCTCACACAGACGCTACATCAAGTCACGCATTCTCGAGAATGAGTGCAATTGAGTTGTTCGCTACAACCTTGGCACGTCTGCGCTTGCGCCGTCCCTTCCAAGTTTGAGCGCAATTGGTGCGTTTTTCTTTTCCGCTCACAATCGACCCCTCTTCCCTTTCCCTTCCCTCACACCCTTTCTTTCTGTCACTCACACTTCTCCCTGCGCCAGCACGACAACTTGAACTACGTTGTTGACGGTGACGGGACCACCTGTCCACGCAGTTCCCTGCCGCGCCCGACGACGACGACACTGGCTGCGATGCACCCCGCACCCCTGTCCCGTGCGAATCACCAATGACAACGGTGACATCACCGGCAATGGTCCCTTGCCGCGCACACCCCAACAACAACGACGACATGGGCTGTGACGGAGAGCACTCCGCCACAGACCACCCACCTTTCCTGCCATGCACACCCTTGACAACGACGACGACACGGGGGCAGCGCGCAAAGGGTGAGGGGACGCGCCGGTTCCCATCCCCACGCAGGCCCTCGTTTGCGTGTGAACCGGGAGGAGGGGGCGCCGCTGCTGCACGGAAACGGGGGCGGGGCGGCTCCTCGCACTCGCGTGGTCCCGCATGCATGCACCCCTTACGACGACAGCGACCTTGCTGCAGCCGCCTCAAATCACGCGTACCCCGACGATGATGACAGTGACAGTGCCGAAGAGGTTAATGGTGCCGCTACCGCCCCAAAACCCTCGCGCTTTTGGTACAACTCGGACTAGGGTAGAATATCTAGATAGCTGTTTGTGGTTTACAATAAATGTATTTCCTTATTTTTTTATGACGGGTGATCCAAATTCAAATAGAACAAAAAAGCTACACGGAGGTGATATCCGTATTGAGAACTAGTGTCAGTGCCTGTCGCCGAATATGGGTTGGGCTGACAGCTTGCCCAAATTGGGGTGTTTGACGACCGGTCATCAAACGGCTAGGTGGTCAAAGTGGTCAGTGGTCACCAAACGGTCTTGACCACCTCCCAATAACACAGATGCAGTGTTCCATGCTGCCACGTCCTCGTCCTCCTGGGGTCTTCCCCATCTTCATCCTCCTCCCCTGTCTTCCTCGCCGCTGCCCGCCGGGCTCTCCGTTGATCGCCTTTTGATTAGCTCGACTCCAGAGAAGCCATATCCTGGAGGGCGCCCGCAAGGTCCTCGTCAGCGGCCAGTGAATCCTCCGGGCCCGCCGGGGTAGACAATGCGGCCGTAGGCCGGCACAAGGTCCGAACGTGTGGAAGAGGAGGGGACGACGGTGGCCACGGGGCAGCTGCTCGTGCCCTGGCTCCTGTCACGGGGAGATCTCCCAATTGTGATCAGCTATAACAGTCAGTCAGTCAGTCAGTCAGTCAGTTGGAACGTACCGGCCGCGGGGTGGACCCGTGTCTGGGCCACTCAGTCGTTCAACCAGTTGGGCCTTGGTCCCTCCGACGCGTAATCCGCGTGCGCGACATCGCGCCTTGAGTTCTTCCACAGTAAGACGAGACCTGCAGAAGAGGTCAGCAGGTTGTCTGAACAGAGGTACCGACTGCCAGTGCACGAACGAGTTCTTGACGGTTGACGACGCAGCCACGAAGGGGGAAAGCGAAGGGGCCGGTGCGGGATCCAGAAGCGCGATGGACGCACGTCGCGTTCTCCGACGGTAAGACAAGAGCTGCAGACCAACTTCAGCGGGTGGCCGCTGAACAGAATCGCGAGCGAGCACTCACCAGAACGAGTCGCCGACGACGGTGGACGACGCAGCTACGAGGGGGCTGGGGCATCGGATGGGCGAGTCCATCCTGCCTCGAATTCGATAGCAGTAAGAAGCGAGCTGCAGAGACCAGTGTCAGTGGGTTTCCAAAGAACAGAGATAGAGGCCGGCACGGACCTGAACGAGTCGCCGCCGACAGTCGACGACGACGCAGCGACGAGGGGGGAAAGCGAAGGGGCTGGGGCAGGACCCTGCAGCCCTGACGGTGGTTGATAATCGGATCGACTCGGACGTAAACCTGGGACTGTGGAGCGACGAACGATGAGCGCTGAGCGCTCGGGCGGGCGTTGGCTCTTGCGGCCTATCCGGTTCTTGAAGGCGAGGGTCGATGTTCGCGTCCATTTGCGGGTTGGAGATGAGCGAGTGCGCGAGTGTGGTTTCCCAATTCTGTGCAGTATTTGTTGCCAATCGCCCAATTGATCCCGCTGGCTGACCTGAGGTAAGCATCGTGCTGTAATTGACTGTACTGCTACTGCTGCCGCTATATCATCCTCCACCATGTCACCGCGTCCACCACCTGCCCCCATTCTTATCCCTCCACCTGCACCTGACTCTCCGCGTTCCGCGCAATCCATACCGCCAACAGGAATTCAGGGAGATCTCGAGCAGGACTTAATGGGACTCGCAAACGCGTTGTACAATCTCGGCACCACAGTCGTGAACGACTCTACGAAGGACCCGGGAACGGGAAAGCAGGTCGGACTTCGAGTGTAGGTCCTATGCTGCACCGTCAACTTCTCCCCGTTCTGAGTGTGTCGAGCAGAAACGAAGTAGTGAGATACTTGGCAGGGCTCGACGACATGGCGTCACATCATACAACACGCGTGCCGATGCAGATACTGACTGACATTGACAATGGGCGAAACCCAATGCACTTGACCAAAGACCGGCTAGGAAAGGGCAGGCTACCGAGAACCAGTTTATGAATGGTAAAATCAAAGCAATTGAGGTGTGTCCTGAGCTTGCATGCTCTCGCGGTCGCCTAAGAGACTCGGCTCTGGACTGTAGAGCTACAGGCAGCTGTTGGACGAGGCACTCGTGGAGACGTTTCCCGATCTTGCTGAGGTGCTAACGACGGCGAACCGACCACCGCCGCCGCCACTGGCAAACCTGACCAATGGAGAGCATCGAGTGGAGCGTAGTTAGCGTTGTACATCTATGTTACACGGGAATGGCGGGCCGTTGCAGTGCATGCGTTGCTTGTTCTACTCGACTCTTGTTTCCTTTATATTTAATCAAAACGAGCCCGAGACGGCACTCATGGCCGATCTTCTAGCGTCCTACAATGCCCTCTCCCCCTTCTCACCAAGGACCGACATCACCAAGGTCCTCAATGCCCTCATAAGCGGTGCGCTACTCAATCGTCCTTGCTTTGTAGCTGACCACTCTGGCCTTCATTCAGCACCAACCGTCGACGATTCTCGCGAGGCCCTCGTCGCTACTCTTTTGTCGGATATCGCGTCTTGCAAACCGGGTAGCACAAGTGGCCGGCTCTATCACACCGGTACTTATCCATACTCACCCTTTCGCACATCGCTTCAACAGAGCGCTGTTTCCCAGATGCACTCCTTGCCCTCTCCGCTATAAAAGCACTCGGCCGCCACCCATCGGGATCATCCGTCCTTGCGTCGGCTAGCAACCTGTCCATTCTCCTTACAGTATCAAAGAACTTCAGTGGCAGTAACTTGGACGCATCATTAGAGGCCCTTCGCTGCATCGCCAACACTCTTCTCCTAATCGAAAGTGCAGCGAACTACACTCACCAGCGATTCTGTGAATGGCGGGGAATACGCCGTTCTTCTCATGGAGGTTAGTTATTTATAGCATCTGGTTACTCCACTTGTCCACTTGTTGACCCTCCTCAGAAATCTTCGTCCCCAGATGTCATTTTCATCGCGTCGCGCATCCTCTTTCTCGCCACTGCGTCTTCTGCAACTGCTGACTCGTTCATCGTCTCGATCGTTGAGCGGAAGCCTTCAGGACGCACACTTCTCCTCGTCGATATCATTAGTCTCCGTCTCGACTCGCTTACTTCCGCACTTCTGAACGGTACACGAATGGCTCGCGAGGCAGTGGTAGACCTTCTAAAGTTCGCCTTCAACATCCTCACACATTACCCAAAGGTTCGATTTTACAATGCCTCGATCTTTCTTTGGCTCATGCATCTCAGCTCGTGGACTGTGAGAGAGTTGTCGAGATGGGCAGTGGCGATGGTGGCGTCAGAGTCATGGGCGAGTATTGGTCAGATCGGCTCCATGGGTTCGTGTTGCGACCTGCCGTCCAACTTTGTTGCTAATATGTGTGCCGTCGTAGCATTCTCCCCCCGCTTCTTCGTACTTTTAACTCTCTCTCAGCTGGCTCTCCCTCTCCCCTCGCCCCGCCTCTCAATCACGTCATCCATGCACTTCTTGCAATTCCCTACATAAAGAGTCTACAAGCTGTGTGGCTTCCACAGACCTCCCCTACGTCCGGTCCTGGTTCGCCCGTCTCTATAAGCGGGGGCAACTTTGCTTCGGACTCACCGCGTGAAACCTCCCGCCACCACGGTGCCTTTGACCGCGCCAAGTCCATGCTTTCCGCCGGCCGCCGCTCCCTTTCTCGCTCCTCCTCCCCAGGACCGTCGCCCACTCCACCAAATCACGACACCCTCCTACATGCATACGGCCTTCTTGAAGTCTCGCTTTCGCATTACTTCCCAGGTACGGTCGAGTCAGACGACGCTTCTGTGCGCGCGACAGCCAAAGCAGAGAGCGAGAGCACGCTGGACGAGCTTCTAGCCCCTCTCGTGATGCTCCTTTTCAAGTTGGTCACCGGGGACACTGGCGCGCGCGACCGTGTTCGCGAGTGGCTGCTTCCTCCAAATCTGGATCGCACTGTGGTACTCGAGAGCCGAGCTGATACACTTGGTCGCCTCTTGCGCCTCCTCACGAGCGTGTATCACACGCGGTTAAACTCGATGTCGGGCGAACTACTTTACGCGGTGTGCAATCATGATGGTACGTCACTTTGCCGCCAGACGCCGCCGTTTGCCCCCTATCTTCGTCGTCACTCGTTGCTAACGTGGTGTTGAATCTAGCGATGCAACTCATCTCGCAGGTAGGCTACGGAAACGTTGCCGGTTTCCTCTTTAATAAGGGGGTTGTCACTGGCCCACCAACCTCAGGCGGAGCTTCTGGCTCAGCTGATCCCTCAGGCGCACAGATCAATCCTATCACTGGTGCGATCCAGGAAGAACGCCCGGACATTGAGATGACGGAAGAGGAGCGCGAGCACGAGGCCGAGAAGTTGTTTGTGTTGTTTGACCGGCTGGAACGTTCGGGTGCCGTGCCGCAAGACGCCAATCCCGTTCGACGCGCCATTCAGAGAAGTTTTGCATCTTAAGATATATGAGAGGCTTGCATGTGCGGACTTCGTGTTCTTTTGACGTTTGGCGTTGTATACCACTACCTCACTAACATAATAAAAGTTGTTGCCTTATCACACCGTGTCCCTCGGTCCGTGTCTGTAATCTTCACGTTTTGTCACGTCGAGAGATGTATTGAGATCGAAACGACTCTAGATGAAGCATGGACGTGAACTTAAGAGATACTGTACATGTACATCTGAGACAAGAGAATATCTCTCGCAGAGCCGGAGCAATTGCCTGCGCCTGATAGGCCTGATCAGTCGAATGTGACTTTTTTACCCTCGAAATGGGTTATGCCGCCAGTCCGTGCGCCGCCGCCACCACGGCCTCGTCCCCGACCGCCGCGTCCACCCTAGATACAGTTAGCAAAACACGGAATTCTATATGGCCGAATACTCACCCGGCCTCCATCGAAGCCACCACGTCCGCCACCACGGCCTCTATCGAAGCCGAAGCCACCACGCCCGCCACCGCGGCCTCCATCGAAACCACCACGTCCGCCACCGCGACCAAATCCGCGACCGCCTCTCGCGCCGCCGCGACCACCATCACCTCCTTCACGTGGCTGCGAATAGTCCAAACGCAACGCACGGCCTTGAAGTTCCATACCTTGAACGCCTGCAAACGCCTTCTTGGAAGCCTCGATGTCGGAGAACTCGACGTAGCCGAACCCTTTGACCTTGCCAGTTTCACGATCTGTTGGCACGCGCACGCTCTTCACGTCGCCATACTCAGCAAACACATCCCAAAGCGAGTTCTCCTCTGCACTCCAGGGCAAGTTGCCGACAAAGAGCACCGTGCTCGGTGGGCTCGTCTTGTCACCAAATGCGGTGCGGCGCTGTTCGTTGGGATTGCCCGCTCCGCTGGACTTGTTGCTTGTGCTGCGGTCTACGTTGATCGGTCGCCCATCGATCTCCTTGCCCGAAAGCTCGAGTGCCTTTTCAACCGACGCGGGGTCGACAAATTCGACGTATGCGAACCCACGGCTCTTTCCAGTGTTGCGATCCATCTGCACCCGCGCACCAACAACCTCGCCACATTCCTCGAATTCGGATTTGAGCCAATCGTTGTCCACATTCCACGAGAGGCGGCCGACAAAAACTGTCGTAGACGACGTATCCTTATCGGTGTTGTCAGGAGGGGCTGCGTCACCATTTGCGAGTTTTGTCTTCTTCAGAGGTGCAGCAGTCTCGGTATCGGCTTTACGCTTTCCTGTATGCAGATAGAAAAACTATGAGGAAGCGGGTACGCCGGATGAATAGGACCACACCGTTTGTAGAGACCAAAGCAGACGCAATAGAAGCATCGGCCATGTCAACATCTTTGTCCTCCTCACTATCTTCTGAGGCAGAGTCCTCACTCTCAGACGAGCTCTCTTTTGTGACGCCTTTCACGCCAGGCTCCGGGTCCGAAGAGTCCTCATCTGACTCCTCCGATTCACTCGACTCTTTGCGGGAAACGGCATTCTTGGCTACAGGTTTTGAAGTGGGTGGTGGTGCCTTGTCAGAATCTTCGTCCGAAGACTCCTCACTTGAATCTTCACTGGAACTAGACTTTGACTTCGCGCCGGTTTTCGCTGAAGAAACTTTTGCGGTTGCAGAACTGGTCAGAGTAGGTTTTGTGGTAGATTCCTTAGGAGCAGGCTTGACAGATCCAGGTTTAGCGGGGGCATCTTCCTCCTCCGATGACTCCTCACTGGATTCCTCGCTTGAGCCGGACTCTGCTGGAGCAGTAGCTTTCGGGGGTGCTTTCGGGGGTAGCGCCTTCCAGAGGTAGGCTTGGGTTGCGTGACCTTGGAAGCAGCCTTCCCGAGTGCTGCTTTGGCAGGTGCGGGCTTGGTCACAGGTTTTGATGCCTTCTAAGTGTCTGAGCTATCAGAGCTTTCATCATTATGACTACTACCCACGGTTTTGTTGGAGACCTTGGCCAATGCCGCTTTCGAAGGGGCAACTTTCGCCTGCGAAGCTTTGGGAGCCTCTTCCTCGGAATCGCTTTCACTCGACTCAGAAGACGAGTCTCTATTCGCCGAGGGCTTCTTTGAGGAAACATTCTCATTAGCAGCATTAACCGCGGGTTCATCTTCAGACTCGCTATCGCTCGACTCGGAGGACGAGCTAGCTTTCGGAGGTAGGACCTTAGACTATTGCAGAAGAGTCAGACGGTGTCAAATCATACATCGAATGATACACGCACTTTTCCATTAGTCACAGGAGGCTTGACCACGGGGCTTTCATCCTCAGATGAAGAATCCGACGACCCTTCACTGGACTCATCCTTCTTCGATTTTTTCTTACTTTCTCGCTGTGCCTTCCGACGTGTTAGCATAGGGTACTGTTTTAAAATAAGAGACACAAAGGTTACATACCCTGGCCAGGATCTCTTTGGAGGAAATCGGGGCAGCATGCTTTGCACTGGGGATCGCTGATACAGTTTTTTTGGTGTCAACCTTCTTGGCGACTTTGGCCTTGGCTTCCGTCTTGGCCTTTTTATCAGCCTTTTTTTCAATCTTCTTGTCGGATTTGGCCATCGTCGTAGAAGAGGGTTGAACCAGAGCCGTAAAATTTTGGACCGACCGACACAGGAAAGTTACGTTACGTCAGCGCAGCTCACCGACTCGTGCCTGACCCCGAGTCGGAGTGCCAGTGATCCGCCTTTACATTCAAGTTGCAGTAAGTTGCAGTATTCCCAACAGCACGAATGTCAGATCTGGAGGGTAACTTTGACGTGATAATATTAGGCACAGGGCTGGTAGAGTCTATTGCCGCTGCGTGAGTCCATACGTAGACATCAAGCGTAATGCTAAATCACCCCAGTGCGCTCTCAAAAGCGGGTGTCAAAGTTGCCCACCTTGACCATAATCCTTATTATGGCGGAGACGAAGCTAGTCTAACCCTCGATGAACTGGCACGATGGGCCGATGTCCGTTCGGAATCCTCTGAGAACTCTGGAAAGTCATCTAGTTACCTTACCGCTCAACGCACCAAATTCACATCCATCTCGCGGTCTGGAGTAATCCCTGACCACTCTCGGCATTATTCTATCTCACTTTCCCCCTCTCTAATCCCATCAGTTGGTCCACTTATTTCCTCGCTTATTGCTTCCGGCGTTTCACGCTACTGGTGGCTACCGCCTTCTTGAACGCGTCGGTATCTATTCCAGTAACAGCGGACTCCAGAACGTTCCCGGAAGTAAAGAGGATGTTTTCAAGTCTACTCTGAGCCTCATCGAAAAGCGCAGGCTTATGCGCTTTCTCGTCTTTGCTTCTGGAGATTTTGAAGAGTCCAAAGAGCTGCAAGGTCATGAGCAGACGGCTTTCCCAGAATTCCTTACATCCCAGTTCTCACTCAGCTCAGGAAATGGTAAATGCAATAGCTTATGCACTTGCATTTTGTTCCTCAACGACAGGTTCGCCCTGTTCATATTCTTGTTGTTGTGCACATGGCGACGATTGGGATTGTTGCAGACGCGACCCTCCCTGCAATGACCCGTCTTCGCAGTTACCTTCGGTCTTCAGGGCGCTATGGGGCATCGCCTTTCCTCGTCGGACACTATGGTGGACTCGGAGAAATCGCGCAGGGCTTCTGTCGCGTTTCAGCGGTCAATGGTGGGGTGTATATCTTGGATAAAATGGCCGAGAAAATTACGGCTCCGTCACCTGCCTCGGGCGAGAAATTCGTTGTGGAGTTAGACGACTTTCCCGAGCCTCTTACTGCCGATGTTCTCATTGCTGCTCCTGATCAACTTCCCACGGAACTGTGCCCTCCCGCACAAACTGCTTCTCTTTCCATCATTGCGCGATGCACTGTTGTGATTGACAAGCCAATTCCTTTCCCACCGTTGTTGTCCTCAGGGGAGGGGCCAAGTGAAGATGAAGCAGAATCGGCACCAGCCGCAGAGGAAGGCGACGACACGGGCGGACCAACTTCAAATTCTACGACACAACACGAAGCGTCTGTCGAAGCACCACCCATCGACACATCTGTCATCGTCTTTCCGCCGGGTTCAGTTAAAGGCGGATCATCAACCAGAGTGGCTCAGGCCTTTACCACTGGCGCGGGCACCCTTTCTGCACCTCAAGGCAAATGGAAGTGCCTCTTTCGTTGTCTTAGATACTGTTGTACTGATCCTTGCTTACACAGATGTCGTCTATCTCTCATCACCAGGTTGCAGATGGCGAGGATCCTGAGCAAATACTCAAACCTTACCTCGATACCATTTTGTCTTTGACGGACGTTTCTGAGCCGCTGTTCAAAGTCGTCTACACGCAGCACGTCTCTCCGTCCTCTGCACTTATACCCACTTCCACCCAGTCCTCCATCTTAGTGTCGCCAGCTCTACCACCTCATCTAGCCGAGATATCTGATTCCGCGAGCTCTGTAGCAGAGAGGCTCTTCTTCGGCGTCGTTGACACCCTGAAAGCAAAGAACCCCGAAGCGTGGGCTACCGAGACTCCGGATGGTGAGAGCAGTAGCGGGGACAGGTTCGTGGAGCTCAAGGTTCCGATGTGGCCACCTATGGAAGGGCGCGGAGAAGAGGAAGAGTGATGCATTTGTCAGGTCATGTGATTTAACGCGTACGAAACACGGATTGTTTGGCTCAGTGTTACTGTCAGCCTCAGCCTCGCCGACGGTTTAAAACTGAGGCAAAGGTCGCCCCCAACAAATAAAAGTACTTCCCGCCGGCCACGGGACCCCTCGCTCTTTTTTCTTTCTTCACTACATCTACATCTCTTATATCTATCTATCTTTTCTTTTCAATTCGTCAGACCCCAATCTGCACCCTTTTGCCTCTCTAAGATCTCGTGATTTGTTGAGAGAATTCCTGTTTGTTATTTGTGTTACTCAGCCCAGCAGTACACCTTTCTTTCTCTTCCTTACCACCGCCCGCCCTTGAAGGGCACCACATTTACTCGATCAACTCCTCACACTCTCTTTCGTCATGTACCGGAGAAACCCTCTCTCTCTCCTTCCAACGACCCTCCACAACCCGCAGCTCATACGCCTTATTCAGAAGCCGGTTACAGCGCAGATGGTTGTCTATCTCGCCCGTCAGACGAGTAGTATCGTTCCTCTTGCCGAATATCCATCGCCGGTGTCGTCCTCTACAGGCTACGCGCTCCCCACCCCCCCTACCACGCCGTGCAAGACCGACTCTGGTCAACTCACGGACACTCCACAACTCATCCCACTTGAGGAGTTTATCGCCCGCCTTGTCCAGGCATCTCGCGTGCAGGTCCCCACCCTCCTCACGACACTTGTCTATCTTCAACGCCTGCGAGAAAATCTCCCCAAGATGGCGAGAGGTTGACTTAGTGCTTGCGCATGTCAACCCGTTCTTACGTTATCCCTTGTTATAGGTGTCCCTTGCACGCTGCATCGAGTATTTCTTGCGACCCTCATCGTTGCCGCAAAGTATCTCAACGACTCCTCGCCAAAGAACATGCACTGGAAAAAATTCGCGGAAATCTTTCATCTACACGAGATTAATCTGATGGAGAGAGAACTACTTGCCATGCTCGACTACGACTTGCGTTTTGATGAGGCAGAAGCATGTCGCCTATTCGAGCCGTTCATGACGTCTCCTCCGCCGCGAAACCAAGAGGCCCGCCGGAAGGTGCTCAGCATTGTGGCCCAAGCGAGCAGAGCGCGCATGCAGGCTCAGACCCAGCTGCCACCATCGCATCCTTTGAAGCCTGTTTCGGTACCCTCACCGCCGCTCTCCATTGTTATACCGAACACGGCGCAAAATCTGACTGACACGGTGCAGAAAGTCGTCAAGCGTCTAGGATCGACCTACCTCAGTCATGGTACCGCTCCTGAACCATGCGACCGTCCTCCTCAAGGACTCGCCACGCCGCCCAGCGCTATCAGTAGTACAAGCGGCGAATCAGAAGCAGAGTCTACGACCGAGAGCTCTAGCTATTCGTCTGACGACTACCTCTCAGACGACGATGCATCCGAGCCCAGTGAGAGTTCACGTTTCATCTCCGAGCCCGAGACTTGCCTGCCTCCGCGCTTCGCTGCGGCCGTAGCGGAGCACCGCCGTGGTCGAACGGCCTCTGTTGCAGTCTGACGCGACTATTGATGGTGGCGCACAATGCACTGGGGACACGCTTCCCGCGCCCTCTCCCCTGCGAGGCGCTAAGATACCCCTGAGCCGTACCGCGCCGATCGGCTTTCTGAGTCGTATGTGGGGAGCTGCGACGAAGGTCGCAGCAAATCACTCACATACAGAACCCGAGGCACCGCTGCACTCAAGCGTGAGCGCAGTGGCATCAGGCGCGGGTGCCTTCCACCTGCGCAAGCTTGCGCACTCACGCTCGGCGATGTTCCGTGGGGCAGCGCGCGGGGACCCCACGGACGAGTAAGGCGTTCCCCTTGAAGAGCCTTCGTTGCTGGAGGGCAGCACATCTCTTTTATTCGACACTCGTTGATCGGACATTTGAAACCCACACTGTTTCTTTGCTTATCTCTTCCCTTCTCTTTACCTTTTTTCTTTTCTCGTCGGCTGTCTTGTATTCTTCACACTATGTAACGCACATCCTAGCGCATTTTCGTTTTGTCATCACAACAATGTACTATCCCCCTACTCCCTACAGCGTACAGTAGACTATATCCAATAAAACGAGACGGACACTACTTGTGCCTCTAAATATATGCCATATTGACTTGGACTTGGACTGTAAGGCCTTTGAGGATTTGATTCGTCGCCGTACAGAAGTGATACAGTTAGTGAGAGCACAACTACAAAGGTCTGACGTATGTTGCGGGAAATAGCCCGCTCCGACTGCCTATCTCTCCAGTCCACCTAGATTGCGATTGTCAGCCTCATAAGGAACCCATACGGCAACTCGGGGCATGCGTACCAATCTGATGAAGTCCGTTCCGTCACGCGCACTCTCTCGCCCGCATGTAAGTGCAGATCTCCCGCGTCCTTCAGAGATCACCCATCGAGCGGTCAGCGCTTCCGATTCGCCAAGGCAATGAAAAAAGATGACGCACCTCACTCGTATAATCATATAACGCCTCTGCCCATTCCCCGACCTCTTCCTCTTCTGCCTCCTCCAGTTCCGGTTCCGGCTCGGGCTCTGGCGCGGGCGACAGAGAGACGCGGCGTACGGGGGGTGGCGCAAATTTCTTCGGCACAAACAACCCAGATGGTGTGCGGACCGGCGTTGGCGGTGCGTTCTTTGCGGCCGTCGACCCACGCAGCGAGCGGAACATGGCTCCAGCGGACGACACGTCGACGTCCCCAAATTTCTGCCACCGCCGCGGTCAGTCCACTAGTCGAACAGGTCGAAGGGGAGAAATTTTGTAGGGGAGAGAAACACCATCGATGGGTTGCATTTCGCACCTTTTGTGGAACAAGGCCGCTCGATGGTTCTGCTTGTCTATGCGCTGGTGGATTGGCGGCCCTAGGTGGTGGTGGGGTTGGTCCCGCCGCCGCAGAGAATGCCTGTGCGGCTGCTGCGACGCGGCCGAAATTTATGGACGGCGCAGGGTCGTTGTCGGTCGCCGCTGATGATGCAGACCTGGACGGCATGATGGGCGGCGGCGATCCCGTCGAAGAAGCGTTTCCGGATACGGCACTTCCAGCGCGCTGTATGCCCGCTGTAAGAGCGCGCGATGTGGCAGGATTCGCCAGAGCGCGCTGTGCGGCTGTAAAGGCGGCGGCGGCTGCCGGCGCCGCCGGAATTTGCATCTCTGCGCCTTCCCCTGCACCGCCGACACGGGCGAGAAGATCGGGCCTCGAAGCAAAGTATCTGAGAGAGCGTCATGGCGGGACCGCTGTGAGATTTGACCCGGAGTGGTCACTTGCCATATCAGCGTGGATTTCGTACTCACTCGTCAAGGAGGGCGAAAAACGCATCTTTTTCGTGTGTAGGGAGATTGGCGAACGGCATCCACAGATGGGTGATGAGATTGAGTGGACGGTAGCCAGATAAGTTGAGTTTGAAGTCGGTCCGGAGCGGTACGGAATGTGGGAATGATGCCAAAACCAGCTACGCACACGACGTCATAGTGGCGACAACAACCTGGCTCTTACCATGGCACCACAGAATACATTTTCCTCCATCGTCCGTTCCAACCTGAAAAACCTGGAAACACACTTATTTAAGCTCGACCCTGCGGAGGAGCTCACTGAGCTGCATGCCAAATTCTGGCCCGCAAGTTTGCCGGACGAGCCAATTAGTGCAGGAGGCGATGGCGATGAAGACATGGGACAGGAAGAGGACGAAAGTAAAGCTGAAGACGGAGATGGAGGTGAAGATGAAGACAAAGATGGAGGTGAAGATGAAGACAAAGACAAAGATGAAGACAAGACAAGATGAAGACAAGACGAAGATGAAGACGAAGACGAAGATGAAGACGAAGACGACGACGAGACCGATTGTTATACCCTCGATCTTTCCACCACGTGCATCGGTGTAAAGCTCTGGGTCCGCAAAGAGTACATCAAGATATACGATGTTTGCCATGAGTATCTGAAATCCGTTGAAAAAGAGGATGGGCCTCTTTCGGTCGTCATTACAGGACAACCCGGCATCGGTGAGCACCTTACTTTGTGATCTTTACCCTTATTGAAATATATTGGTTGAAAGGGAAGAGTTACTGGATCCTTTATGCCTTGCATCGATGTCTTTGTGAGGGGAAACCAGTCATCTGGTACTATGACTCAAAGCGGTATTTATTCGTGGCCGAAGGCGTCTATGAACTCTTCCGCGATTTCCCCTCCGTTGGTTTCGAGACCCGTGTCTGGACGTTGGTTGACACCGACGAAGACAAGAACGGAATCCCACCTTATCTCGCTGTGCACTTCACCAAACACTTTATCATATACACTACCTCCCCCCAGAGTAGTCGATGGGATAGATTGGATAAGACCACGCTACTTAGGGTCATCATCATGAACCCTTGGACGAGAGCAGAGTTATCACAAGCGTTAGCTCATCCGCATTCGCCCTTTATAATGTTCGAGCTGACCATTCTATTCTGTGTACTAGTGCCCCCATTTATGGGCTCAAACACAATGACCCGGGCATAGACGAGATGTTTAATCGATTTGGCCCCACTCCTCGAATTTGCTTCAAGTTCCTCAAATTCAGCCACCTCTTATCTCGTTATGAAAGAACACTCGAAATCGCACTTGGAAAACTTTCGCCAAGAAGCTTGCAGGACATAGTCGTAGGGATACGCAATCTCAGCATGGATGACGAGTCTCACACCATTTTCCTCGTGAGACGTCAAAACGTCAATTCCGATGGGGATTGGGGCAATCCAAGCGTGGAGCCTATCGCACATGCCGTCAGGATAGCACTTCGGAACCAACTCTAGAAAGAATCGCGAGCTGAACTACTCCAACTCTACAAAACTCTACATTTTTCAATTCGCCAGGGCGTCAAACCACCGAATAAAGAAAGGAATAACCCATTTTTTTATACAGGAATCACTGCCGCCGAAGGCGGACCGGCATTTTGTGTTTGTCGTTCCCACCGGGTCTAGGTCGATCAGTTGCCCTCAACCGCGGGACCGTGGTTTAAAGGCGTTGCTGGACTGAGATAAATATGCCGTGCTTGACATCGAGGCTGAATAACGATCCAGTACGCCGTTATTCCACTCGGCGCGGCCTAGTGTATCTTTATCACCTCAGCGTCGTAAACGTGGTCTCCTTTTCGTCTGTACGTTCATCCGAATTTTACCTCGTATCCGTCTGACTCGCCTGACCCTCACATGCTTATACAATTCTGCTGTGGGTGGCTACCCTTTCGTTACATGACTTCCTTTCTTGTGATCAACTTGTACGACTCCATGCCTTTTTCTTTCGTACTACTGCGGTTGCACTGCGGTATGTACGTGTGGACTTACTGTGTTTCCGACTTGCCGCATGTATATTATAAACGCATCGTACGACCATTAGACCATTGGTTTATCGATCCGTGACTCGATACTTTGACGATTTCAACGCTCCTGAGGCGGCCCGGTCTACTAGAGTACAGATGGGCGCCATTATCTTTGAGCAACATCGATCATCGACAAACATTAACATGAACATTACTACCCACCTGCGCCGGGGTCACGATGTTTTTCCTCGCCGTGGACTGCTATATATACTTGTTATCCGGATGATGAATGTTGAAATCGGAAAAAAAAATAACCGTAGAAATCATGAAAGATCATCAGCTACACTACACAAACCAGGCTCATGGAAGGAAATACACAAGAAAAAAAAAACGATAAATGCAAAGAAAAAATTAATCAACAGGGGTCACACGTGAAAAGGTACGAGAGGTCTACGTGTAGACGAAAGCACCAATAGCAGAAGGCATGCGTTGTAGAGCAAGGAAGACAGGTGAGAGGAAACGGCAAGGGGAGGCAGACTACCCGGGCATGTTGAAGATATCATTGAACTCGATCCCAGGCGTATCCATCGAGTCCATGCCCAACCCATCCCCGAATCCCTGATCTCCGCCGTACGAGAATGCGCCTGGATCAAGGCCCATTCCTCCCCCCAATCCGCCGCCTATACTCGAGCCAGTACCAGCAGCCCCTTGCCACCCGCCCCCTCCGGTCATCGCTGTGCCGCTCGTCTGCCAATTTCCGCTCGGGGCCGCGCCTGGCGAAGGTGCAGCAGCCGTGCCGGGGAAAGAAGTGCGACTATGGGCGCTTCCAGGCGGACTCACACTGTAGCTCCCGTTGGCCATCGGGCCAGTGCTTCCAGAGCCACTGACCCCGGCACCGAATGCGCCAACCATTTGTTGGGTATTCACGAATCCGGAGCCAGGAGCAGGCGAGCCCACGTGCCCACGTGCGGCTTGCATCATCAACGCACGCTGATAGTCCATGTTTTGCGTTTGCTGTTGTTGCTGAAGCTGTTGTAACTGCTGTTGGGCACCGCGCGGTGTAAGCGGTGAGTGGGCCGAGTCAGATGGAGAACGCGTGCTGCGCGCGATACCCGGGATACTGCCACCAGTGTTAATTGACACATTCCCCGCGAATGCATTGGCCTCGTTAAGCTGCGGCTGTTGATGAGCTTGCTGTTGCAACCTGGCATGTTGCTGTTGCTGCTGTTGATGGTGCTGCTGCTGCTGCTGCTGTCGCTGATGATGTAGAGCCGCGCTCATAGGCACACTCCCCGCCATGGTCCCTCCTCCGAACTGCTGGGTCATTAGTCCGCCGACACTAAGACTGTTGTTCATCCCACTGCCACGTGCGAGTTGCTGCTGCTGCGCGAGGAATAACTGGCGCCGCTGTGACGACATTGCACTGAGCTGTTGAAATTGTGCGGGTGTCAATGAAGGACCACCAGTGCGGGGGTCAATGCCGCTTGCTGATAGAGTATTTTGCGACTGGACTGTCATCGGAAGTGGTGATGGCGCGTGGCCCGCGAGCCCGCCTAGGGAGGGATTGCCCACACTCGGCTGTTGTTGAAGAGACTGCTGCTGAGGCTGCTGCGGGTTGTGCTGCTGCTGCTGCTGCTGCGGTTGTGACTGTGGTCTCTGTTGCTGCTGCTGCTGCTGCTGCTGTTGCTGCTGCTGCTGCTGCTGCTGCTGCTGCAATTGTTGGTGTTGGTGTTGTTGCTGCTGCTGCTGTCGCTTCTGCTGCATCATAAGCTATTCAAGTAAGCGTGAGTGAGAGGACTACGAGCAATAGACCCACCTGAGCCTGATGCATATTTTTCAGTTGTTGCGGCAGCGGCAACGACATGAAGTTTGGTATCTGTTCGACCATATACTTCACGAATTGGCTGTCGGGGTCGTGTAATTGCTGGATGAACGCTAGCCCCTGCGGGCCATAAGTGTTAAGAACTTGTTGCATGATACTCGGAGGCACAGCAGGTGCTTGGTTTTGACCCTGACCGCTTCCGACACCAGCTCCAATACCAGTACCTGAACCGTGGGGTGGGGATATTTGCCGTACTGCTGGCGCCTGCGATTGCTGCACCTGAGTCGGTTGTGACTGAAATTGTGCCTGTTGTTGTTGTTGTTGTTGTTGTTGTTGGCGCATCTGTAACATCCGCGTGCGATCGGGTGTCGCCCCCTGTGGGGCTACACCGAACGGCTGGACAGGAGCTGATATAGACTTCGGGGGTAGTGAGGGGGTAGCAGGTGGTGGCATGCCCATGCCGACCTTACTTTCGCCCGTGTCGCGCCGCTTCATAACCACGTCAGACTCATCCCCAGGACGCTCACGTTTGAGAGTTGGAGTTGATTGTGACGGTATTGACTGGCCTTTGGCTCGTGCAATGTCCCGCGCAAAAACGGCAGGCATCGCTGCGTAGAGCTGCCGCACGCGTTCCGTAGATACGATGTCTAGTTGAACAGGAGGTTGCATGATAGGGAGTGGGTGTCGATTTTGAGTGTGGTGGGCGTCGGCAGCTGCAGCGAGCCATGTGAGGTTGGACTGTAATCGGCTAGCGTACCTGTAGCGTGGACGTCAGCTTTGTCGAGGGGTCTTGGAGCAGCGAAAAGACAGACTGCAGATATCTCTGGTCATCGGTGGGGATGGTTCGAGATTGGAACTCCATGCATATTCTACGGAAACGATTAAGAAAAGCACTAAAATGGGAGGTGAAAGCATCGCACTTGAGTAGTTCGGCATTGAGCCCGAGTATGAGCGCGGCCTTCGTGTTCGAAGCAGCGCCAGCAGGAGCAGAAAAGGAAGCCCTCTGGGGCGAATGGTCCGAAGATGCAGGGTGAGGACGAGAAGGGGATATCCGTGTCTGTGATGAGGGAGTCTCGAGTTTCATGGGAATTTGTCGGGAAGGGGAAGATATAGGCTGAAGGGACGATGGACCTTCCCCTTTGTCGGTTCCTGGAGGGTCCGAAGGTGCGTCTTCATCGTTGTCCGGAACTGGTGAAAGTTCGCTGAGTGGTGTAAGAGGCCGTGATGGAGGAGGGTTTTCGACGGCAGTGTCTTGTGGAGAAACAGAGGGGGGATCTGGTGACGCGTCTTGGGGAAGAGGCTGTGGCGGAGGAGGGGGCGCAGAAGCGGGAGCAGATGTGGCCTCTGTCTCGCCGTCACGTCGGGGAGAGCTCGGAGGAGGGGTGAGTGATGACTGTCGGGGGACGGGAGACGTATTTTGCGCGGTCTTGCCTGGAGACGAGGAGGAAAAGGGGGCGGTCATGGAAGCGGAAGGGACGGAGGTAGAGTTGTCCTTCTGAAGAGCGCGAGGCTCTGAATCTCTGGAAGTGGAGGGGATGGAATTCCATGAAAAGTGGTCATTGTTCTGAAGGCCGGTGGTGGGAGTAGAAACGGTCGACGGGTGATGGTGATCCAGGTGAATCATAAATGGTAGAAAGTTACTCGGCGAGATCGTGGAGGATGTTGGCCTGGCAAGGTGCGGTCGTAAGGGGAGGTGTGTGTGATGGGCGAGTAGATGCCTGGGAGCGGTAGCGGTCTTTGAATCAATCTCTTCCTTGTCCTATTCCTTGTACATCCAGTTACTTCGCCGATTCCTTTCTTTTCTTGCGCTGACAGAGCCCTACGAAGGCCGTCAATCCTCCCTCTTTTAATGGTCGAATAAACCACCGCTTGACCCACCACTGGTGGAACCCGACCGTGGGAACACTTACCATTCTCGGATGTGGTCAACAATCCCGCGAACATCAAAATGTCGCCTTGCATTCGTATTTAATGGCGTGAGGGGCTCAGAGACCCACTTATTAGACCACTCGTGTTCATAGCATCTATTTTTAATTTCTGAAATGCAGTGAAAACATGCATGCGTACCCCCTTGGTGTATTCGACCCGCGTCCGTGTTCGGTGGTTGCCGAGGAAAGTGCCGATGATCGGCATCGGTTTGTGCTCAGCTGCGAAAGTCTATTCACTGATACGACGGCCCCCCTCAACACGCAAACCTGTGAGTATTCGCCCATTCTTACACTTCAGGGTACGGTGGTATACACCTCGTATCGTCCACATGCGAAAATAATGACGAAGGGGTCATTTATGGTGGTGGATTACTTTTGCGCAATCAGGTGCATCAGTGGGTGCATCAGACTGCTTGCATATACGCAGCAACCCCTCGACCACCGCGATCACGGGAATATATCGCTGATACATACCTTTTTGTAGAATTAAACGATGGGTAGGGTTATTCGCACACAAAGGCGTTCACATGCCATCGTAAGTCAACTGTAAACATCTCTCAACCCGCCATCTGATTCGGTATCCCTGTGGGCTAGTTTAAAGCGCACACCCACCACAACAAGGCCCCTGCCAAGTTCCGTGCGCTCGACTATGCTGAGCGCAATGGCTACATTCGCGGTATTGTGAAGGAAATTATCCACGATGCTGGCCGGTGCGTTCTGACACAATTTTTTGTCTCTCAACAACCTACGGCTCACGCAGTGGTGCCCCCCTCGCTCGTGTCGTCTTCCGCGACCCTTATCGCTACAAGCTGCGACAGGAAACCTTCATCGCCACCGAGGGTCTCCATACCGGGGCCTTTGTCTACGCGGGGAAGAAGGCTCAGCTCGCAGTTGGTAACATCCTTCCCGTTTCAGCATGTCCCGAAGGTACCATCGTTTGCAATGTCGAGGAGAAAGTTGGCGATCGTGGTACACTCGCGCGCACCTCTGGCAATTATGCCACCATTATCGGTCACTCCCCCGACGAGAATAAGACCCGTATTCGTCTTCCGTCCGGCTCGAAAAAGACTGTCTCGGGCAGCGCCCGTGCTACGGTCGGCATCGTTGCTGGTGGTGGGCGTATCGACAAGCCATTGCTCAAGGCAGGCCGTGCGTATCACAAATACAAAGCCAAACGCTACAAGTGCTGTGGTCCTGTTTCCATTTTCTACGCACGTGCTGACGGTCTCTTAGCTGGCCTCGTACCCGTGGTGTGGCTATGAACCCTGTTGACCATCCTCATGGTGGTGGTAATCACCAGCACATCGGCAAGGCGTCAACCATTGCTCGCTCTGCAGTCCCCGGTCAAAAAGTCGGTCTTATCGCCGCACGCCGGGTACGTGAATTTTCTGCACCAGATTTTACCCTCTCGTTCATATTTTCCGTAAGACTGGTCTCCTTCGTGGTTCTGTCAAAGTCAAGGAGGCGTAGAGAGCCCGGGTTTACACCACATTTTCTGTCTTTATGTGTCATCTTTTACGCCAATTAAAATGTTGTATGCATTGACAGAAGCTATATGCCACATTTTTCATGCATCCTGCTTCGTCCCAATACTATAGTTTGGTGAACGCTATGACAAGGGAACTTATTGTTCGAGTCGAGCTAATCCAATACGATACCGAAACGCCACTAGGCATCGTTTTCTTCGGCCACAACCGATTCGCCTGGGCCTGGGAGTGACATGAGGTTCGGGTCACCTACCAGGATTAAATCGTGGTAATCTTCTTCGCCGTCTTCTGTACCAACCTCCTCCAAGATCTGCGTCACGTGATCAGGCCCTACTTGCACAAGACCGTTGACTGGCAATGACCGGGGTGGTCCACGTAGCACTCCGTCCCATATAACCTTCGACTCTCCTATGAAATCCCCCAATGCGTCGACTTGCTCCTGCCTCACAGCACAGCGCCGAACAGCTAACTGTGCCAATCCAGCGCCTTCACACCCCTTCCTCGCCGCAAGACCGGCACATAAGCTCTCGAACAAGCCCGCGTCGGCGTTCCCAAGATCTGCGCCGGCGATCGTGAGGCGTTTGAGCTTCGGAAACAACGTCCGGGGCAGCTCTCCTGCGGGGCGCGCAAAGCCAAGGCTAGACGGGAGAAGGCGCGCGATTGCCGCGTATACTTCCGCATCCACCTCCGCAGCGAGGGTGGTGGTGGGGACCACGGCCGCCGACGGCTGGAGGTGCTGCAGGCCCTCGTTCCTGTTTTCTCCTTCATGCCGCGCCACGTCCAGCAGCATCTGCGTGGCACCTGCCACGGCGCTGTCCCCGCCTGCAAAGACGGCCTTGACGTGCTGCGAGCGCACAAACGCGCTGCGCCAAGTGCAGCCGTGCGAGAACAGCGCCGACTCGATGAGGAGCTTGTGTGTGCGCGCGAGCGGCGGGAGACGGGCCGCGCGTTCAATGAAGCAGATGGCCGCGCGGGCGCCGGCGGGGTGTGCGCTCCAGCGCATGTGCAGGGAGAGGACGCGCGCCTGCTCGTCGGCCGGGTCCGGGGGCGACGTATCGCAGGCATCGCCGTCGTCATCGGCGGAGTGGGCGGCGCTGGCGAAGAGGGACCAGCTACGCGCGGCGGGGATGTCGCGCACGTGTACGCTCCGGATTGGCACCCACGTGTCTGCGTTACTATCTCCGCTGCTGGTGGTGGCGTCGGCAGCAGCGCTGGCGGTGTCGCGGGGAGCGCAGATGTGCGAGGCGAGCGCGGCGAGCATCACGTCGCCAGAGTCGGTGTCTGGGGCATACTGTTCAAATTCCTCGCAGATGAGCTGGAAGAGCGCGGTGGCCGGGATGAGCACTGAGGCCGAAAAATCGAGGATGTCGAGTGCGGAACGCGCGCACAGGGAGAAGAAGCGGAGATGGGCCAAGGGGAGGCGTTCGACGGAGAGAATGGAGGAAGTGGTCTCGTTGGGAGAGGTGATGTGGACGGGGAGCGCTTCGTCGAGCTGTAGACATTCGAGGCGGGTTAATCGTTTGAGGACCTGGAGGACCTGTCCGAGGTGGGGGCGCTGGTCGGGGGGCACATGGGAAATGGAGAGGTATACGAGGTCGCACTGGAGGAGCGGAGATGACCATAGTACTCGGCAACGATACAGCGACAAGAATTGTAGATTCGGTGTCTCTCCGCTGAAGAGAGGCCGCGCAACGAGGTCCAAAGGATGGCTTGGGTGAAAATTCGTTATGATGAGCTCCTGCAATA
The DNA here is from genome assembly GCA_021525025.1 of Lactarius hengduanensis. Lineage (NCBI taxonomy): Eukaryota > Fungi > Basidiomycota > Agaricomycetes > Russulales > Russulaceae > Lactarius > Lactarius hengduanensis. The sequence continues at coordinate 90,141 of JAKELI010000064.1, forward strand.
AAGGGGCCGCTTTTGCTTCGAATAGCATAGGCACGCAAGCTATGATCGCGTGGGCACATGTCATCGCAAGACTCTGCATGCGATGGATCTTGGTGAACAATAGACGTGCCGTACTGAGCTCACATGGCATCTGCGCGCTGCCCCCATCGTCTACACTGACGTGTATAGGGAGATCCTTGGAGCGTTCAAGCATTGCTGCGGTCCATTCGAAGTTGGTTGAAATGATCTCGACCCATAGAGAGGGACAAGAGAGAGCGGCATTGCGCCAGCGCCGACACACATGAGTCACTGCCAGCCACGGTGGCGGAGGACGGTGACGAACGTGAGGATAGAGGTCAGATGCTGGGCAGTAGCTGAAGATTTGAATGAGAATTTCCACTGGTAGGCGCGATACGAGAGCACGTTCGTTCATCCTCTGGCGAAGCTTCAAAACCAGAGCTTCGGCGTCCGCAAGCTGACGATCCAACGGATCGTGTCTCTGAGAGTGCTGGACGTTGGGTGCGTCGGATTGAACCGCGACGTCCTACCAAAACACATGCTTAGACCAAGTTCGGTATGACCGGGTCGACAAATGAGTGCACGGCGCACCTTGGTTGCTCTGATACGGCCAGAATTGTTCATGGTGCTGCGCATTAGTTGACAAGTGGATAGTTGGGCGGTTGCTAAGCGCTAAGCTTCGGGTAGTGTAGACGGAGTGTTAACAAGGCGAGGGAGGGCTTGTAATCGTATTGCTTGTAACATGACAGCCAGGGCTGAAGTACATGTAACTTAGTAGGCAACTCCGAGGCGCTCGTACGATCCGAGACCGACTTCCATGCCCCAGGTATCTTACACAAGGCAAGAGATAGTCGAAGTAAAAATAAATATCGAGACTACAGTACGACCACTCCGAAACAGTATGTCGTCCCCATGCTAATCTCCTCTATCATTTCTAGTTTTTTCGTATGAACCCCCAAAGGAAGCGATTCTATTCTGATCTACCGTTCCACCGGGTGCAGCGGGTCTAGATATCCCGGATGTTTCCTTTCTGATCCAAAAGTCCAGACTGACCTGCATTGCAGCCGACCCTCTCTCCGATTCTACAGTTAGTGAACTCGATCGAGATATAATGGAAGGTCAGGCGGATGGGTTGTCGGATACTGATGGGTCTGCAAGGAGCATGTGACTGTCGTGCCTTCTAGTAGGCATTGTTGTCCTTCTTCGGAACAACACCGGCAATAATGAAGACCACCGTGAATAGGTGCTCTTCTGTTTGAGTCTTCAAATAGTGGGTCAGAATGCAGCCCGTGAACTGAAGGAGGGCGTGCACGTTTCGATTCTCTGCTGTTATGCGTCATCCTTGCCGTCTGTCTTTTCACAATAAATCTGTGAAGGTCCTCACAGATCGAATATTTTATGTCTGATAAGGGTTATTTCTCGGGCTTTATATCAAAAACATCAATGCCGCTCCCAAAACTGTCAGCATCGAGGTACGTACCACCATGTGGACCACACGCGATGCTATTCTGACCTTACTTTTCCAACTTTTCAGCTTGAACAAACACATCTAACTTACTAGGTTTCGAGATAGTTTATGTTGCTTTCGATGCGTCCATACTTTCCCATGGCTGGGCTTTACGGAGAGGAGAGCCATCAAAGTCTCTGCACTCATCCCTTATAAGATTCGCAAGTCCTATGACAGGTGACTTGAGTGTTCTGGCCCACCTCGTGCGACCTCCATCTCCGCCCTGCACCAATAAATGGGCACCCCAGATCCACAAACTGATCCTTTCGCTTGTCCTGTGACACCTTTGCGCTGGCTCATCACAGTCGTGGCTACCACAGAATGGGTCAAGACCGTCAGGAGGGCAAGCAGGAATCACGAGGCCTGGGGCCTCACCATCGATGAGTGAACCAATTCATGCCTCGTGCATAATCCCCTGTCAAGTGCCTCTTCGTGACCCGCTCTAAGAACTAATAAGGTGTACCCAAGCACACCCAACGTCTCCACAGATGTCTCCAATCATCTTCGCAGATCTATCGTATCAAGGGGCTTCTTTTGATATTTCCCCAAGAATACGCTCTTGTGCCAATGTTCAACCAGGTTCCGTCCGTCCGCGTGGGTTCACATCGTCCCAACGTGACGCAGTAAGATATGGCACCCCATCAGTAATGTGGTTGCCGATCGGTCCTCCCCGTGATAAATGAAAAGAGGAGCGAATCTGCCAGCAAAAGGTCGACACCCGGGTGTATTAAGCAGCGTAAGGGGCTCGTCTCCATCGTGTATCAGACGTATTCCTTCCTCCTAGAATTTGATCTTTTATTGGGAGGTCGGCAAGTCTGTCGTACCCCTCTTAAAGTCTCCGCCGGATCACCGCATGTCATTGGTACCCCAAGTTTTCCGATCGGTTATCACGCTACCTTCTTGTAGGCTTCGTGCATTGCGAAGATGTGAACGTGCCGCATTTCCAGGCCGGCGGATACAAGACTTTGTATCGCAATGGGTGCCTAGAAGTGCATGAGGTAAAATCGGTCAGGAACAGTCACTACCGCGGACATTCACGAGGATGGGGCGCACGACTTGATATAAGCCCTGTGTGCTGGTGTGATGAGCAAGCAAACACAAGCGAGCAGGTAAAGGCCCTCAGGAGTGACAGGGGAAAGAGCAAGGTACATGGTAAGCGGCCGGATGCTGCGCAGCTGCTCGAAATATTCGGAGGCGAGAAGGGAGGGGCGAAGAAATTTTTGCCTGTGTGACCGTGTAGTTGGGTATTCCTTCTCAGCTCACAGATCGCGCAAGAAGATTCCACACAGAGGCGAGTTGGATGCATACCCTTCGGCGATAATTATCGTGTGTACAAGTCCCGGTAAATTATTTTCGCCGAAGATGTTGGAGTTGTCATCAACTTGATATGAAAGGCATTGAAAACTTCCAATAGGTTCCGGCGGGTATCAAGAGCTCAGCACGACAATGCAACGCATGTACTATTACTTGTTTCCAGAAGCGCATTACCTTGAAGCGAGATGCAGTTAGCTTGCATGGCATCAATATCGCTAATTTCGAACCGAAGCCTGAGCTGAGTATTGCGCGTGAGAGCTGAGCGCTGAGCGCTGAGACCCGGCCTGCCCGACCGTCAGGGATCCCAGTGTTTGCCTTGACTGGTGGCAAGCAAGGTATCCGACATTTTGTTGGCCCCATGAGATCACGGTGCTCCTAGCGGCTCCTATCTGCAGCTATCGGATAATGAAAAGTTGGGCCATTAGAAGCACCAATTGCACCAATCTGAACCGTAAGTTGATAATATTCAACGCATATCCGATGAATGCTGTCGCTTCATTGGCAGGATGAAATCAAGCGGAGATTAAGAAAGAAGTTGTGGTGGCCGTCCAAGTTTTTGACATAAACATTTTCGTGGTTGGTGGGAAGAACTCAGTCTGGACATTGAGTCTTTCATGATAAACGTAATGGACCGCATGGAATAAATCAGGAATATTCGGACCTATCCAGATCGGTTCCCAGGCCGTGATCAGGCCTGTCAGGGAGCACGTCTGGCCTTTCGCTCGTCCCTGGTCAAGTCCCCTGGCTTTTGTGGCACTTTAAGATGCTCATCATTTGGTACTTGTTCATGTCGAATGGACGGTATCATCTTGATATGACAGTGGATTGGATAGAAAACTGATGACACATCAATGGTGAAATGACCGTTGGCGGTGAAGTGCTTCTGATGGATGGGGGACCAAGTACCAAGATAACTCCGAGTCATTGGGTGCCCAACTGAATCACTGTCGAGCCTCGAACGTTTAATTGGCGGATACATGTCTAGCGAGGCCACCTCCCTTCTACACCTTCCTCCTCGCCCCTTGGGAGTATTCTTCACTTGTTGCTTGCACTCCGAATTCCGAACCTACCCTGGACATAATAGATATAAGGCGACCACACCCTTCTAACGATACAGCTCTTTTTCACCCTTTCAAGTTCTACGCCTACTGCTTTCCCACGTTCCACACAAATTCAGGATTTCATCTCTCCACAAATAGGCTTGGTCCTGCTCTGTCCCTGACCGACCTCTTGAGTATTCTCGGCGCCTTCACCGGCATCGAGTTCCACTTTTTCTGCGTCCAAGGCAGCGGGGGGCCCCTCATCTTATTCTGAATGTACAAACAGATGCGATCATCACGAGATAAAAAGAAACATTCAACAGGGAGGACAAACGTCTTCGTTTGCGCGCCGCGCCATGATTAAATCGACCTTACTCCAACCGTCAAGGAGGCCACTGTTGCCCAAATAAAGGTGCGGACCGCGACGACAAATGCTTGGTATCGTACAAACTTTCATCCGACTACAGCGTCGATCTCTTTTCTCCACCTCCTCTGGATCTCGATTGACTCCAAGAAGATCTTATATTTCGTCTCCAACAGCTTCTTCTCCTTGTCTCCCGCAGAGGGCTGCACGACCGTTGCCAGCGGCGTCATCTCTTGCATGATGTCCCAAAGTGCTGTCGCGGGATCTGAGGGGCGGTTGCGCATCGCCGCGAAACGACCCAACATCGCGGCGCCAAGCACAACTGGCGTGGAGTACGAGCGCGGGAGTATCACGGGCATGTTACACGTATTCGCGAGCAGGCGCATGAGCGTCGCGTTCTGAGCCTGCGAACCGGACAAATATAGCTCGCGAATGGAGTGCCCCGCGTTGTTGAGCTCATCGATGATATGTCGGGTCTGAAGAGTGACTGCCTCCAGAGCGAGCGCGTATTTGCGTGCGAGATCGTGCAGAGACGAGTCCTAAGACATGCATGAATACGCTTGCAAGAATGACGGCACACGAGAACTGACGAGAGTGAGCCCCATAATGGATCCACGCATGCGTGGGTCCGCAATGGGAGAGCGGTTTCCTGCGTGGTTCCGCATGTCAACAACGACGACCGCATAACTCAAGCCACAAAAACGAACCGTGCAAATCCGGGTAGAAATGCATATGTGCTATTACTTCCGTCCACGAATCGGCACCCTCTGCTTGGCGGATGGCCTCGAGCGTTTCTCGCAGGACTGAGGAGAGGTATCAGGGACACCAGAGAAATACAAAGCGGCTATAAACCTTCGTGGACGTTTGTGTCTTTATTCTTAGCAAGATCTTTGAGCTCTTGATGAGCGGAATGTGTAGAAATAATGAAGTCTATGAGCTGGGAACAACCCTCAGTTGAGCAGGACGGTGATGGAATGTATGGACGCACTTGTCCCGTAGAGGACTGTCCGCCTTCATTCGTCCACCACCCAGGGAATATGGCATCCTGCACGTCTATCAGCAACGAAAAATGAGATCAGGGCAAGAGTTTCTTGCTCTGTAGGGACCCCAAACTCCCTTGACAAAAACACCCTCTTTGCTCTGCATTGGGAGCGTGAACAATACATAGACTATACCGCCACGGATGCCGTACCTGAACAAGATGACAGGTACTCGTTCCAGCAACAGCAGCGAGTCGGTGACCCGACTCGTGCAGTAATACGGAGGGGGAGATTCCATCCCCCTCTTCATGTCGTGCGGCGATGGTCCCCAACCATCCAGCGTACCTGCCCCAATTTTCAATACCTCGCACGCACGCAAGAGAGAGGAGGCCGAGAGGAACGGAGACCCACGCGTCGATAACTCCGCTACCAACGGGAGTGCCAGGTTCTAATCCCAGCTCCTCGCTCGCGCGCTCCGTCAATCCGCCGCCAACGGGTTGGCCGGCGGTCATGACGTCGGTCCCCAGAGCGACAAACTCATTCTGTACGAACGAGTCGAGCCCAATCTGCGACATGAACGCGCGGTCCCAGCCGTTTCCAGGAACATACGTGCATTTGCACGTGAGCGAACAGAGCGAGCGCGTCCGCATGCCCGTGGCGCGGTACGTGAGGAAGTCGGGGAGATCGAAGAATTGGCAGTTCTCGAAACGGTCGCCAGACATGTGGCGTTTCAACCAGAGTATCTTCGGTATCTCCATCTCTAGCTATAATAGAAACGATCGACTTTGTTTGACCAGTGTGCCCTAGCAGCGTGTGGCGCAGAGCAGACGTACGCTTATGGTGCCCCCGACGTAATCCAACACGGATGATCCAGTGGAATTAATGAGGTCGGCTTCTTTCTCAGCTCGATGGTCTGCCCAGAGGACGATGTTGCGTTCTCCAGGTTCACCGAGTTGCGGGCCACGAGTAACCGTGATGGGCTCTCCCTCCCAGTTTGTCACCGCGAGCGAGCAGGTCGCATCGAAGCCGATGCCTTTGATGTGTTTGGGTGAGACCTCCGAGCGAGTGACCACCTCCCGCACTGTGAGGCAAATGCTGTTCCAGATGTCAGCAGTAGACTGCTCGAAGATACGATGATCTGTCTGGTCCCGCCATGTCACGGTGTCCTGAGAAGCAGACGCGAGGATTGTGCCATCTGATCTGACAAGTGCAGCGCGTGCAGAGCCGGTACCAACGTCGATACCAAGAAAGAAACTATCTTCCGAGGATGCCATACAGAAATACAGTGTGAAGTAGACTCGGAGGCATCTCGATATGATCGGTCGGCGACATGCGGATCACCTGACCGGGTGTTCTGCTTGCTTCATCTCTCGGGCTCTGACTCAGAATCGTACTAGGCTATGAAGACAGTACCAACTCGTCCTCTTTGCGATTGGATGTCGACGTCGTTCCACTTTATTCACTGTCCTGTATACGACGCCCTTTGCACCCACAAATACATATACTGTACCTCGTATTCAATTGCCACATACCCCAAACTCCCACATATCTATATATCGGCCACCGACAATCCCCGAAGGGCTGTTGCACTGATCAAATGAAACACCCTTTCCCCAGTCCACACCACACCCCAAGGATGCGACATTCATCTCCAATACAGTAGGTTCGCGAATTTGACATGAGCGCCTCGGGACGCAGCGATGAGAGTCGTCATCAAACATCACTATACAAAGACAACAGGTCCCTTCCTCCCAGGTTTTTACTGGAACGTGCAACAGGGTCTTCGAGGGACACCTCCGTCTGTCACGAGAACCCTGATTCTCGCTACCTGCAGGCTTCTGGACGAGACGGGCGGGGCGGCGAGGTGAAGAGGGTCCCCTATAAGCCTGAAAATTAACTTTAGTGCCGGCGGCCTTGCGAAAGTAGAGCGTTGCATGTTGGATACGACCGGTACACGGGATCGTTGTGTTTCGGTGCCCAGACGATGAGGGTTGTAACACATGCGGTCTGGCCCGAGACTCTAGGTCCGTCCAGCCATATTACGACAATCTCTGGCCCAGCCCTGTTGCTCACTGCGAGGCCCCACTAACAATTCCGAACCCTATGAGGAATCATTTGGGGTATTAAAAGTATACCGACGGACCAATGCCATTAATTCGTCGATAATTCGTCGATAACATCGCAGAATTGCCACCCCGCGCGTGGCTCACAGAAAATCACAAGCAATGAGTCATGACGCGTCAGTTCCGTGCACAACACGCAATTAGGGGTGAGAATGGTCCAGAAGATGTGAGGCCCATATGGTAGCAGTAGATGACGGACGGGAAGGAGGCGAAAACTCTCGCCTCGGATCTCACTCAGACCTGACGCGTGACGGAAATGAGAAGAGTTGGGATATAGTGCTGTCGCATGTGGGACCCAACCCAGACACCCGACAGAACGCCATTTCTAATGGCGAAGGAGCTGAGCCAACGACCCGTTCATTGAGTACCACGGAATAACCCAACACCGCCCACCCTTGAGAAACAGAAGCAGCTTCTGGCCAGTGCCGAGCGGTCAAATCGTCCAAGGCACTGTTCATATTATCACGAACATCGGGCGCAATTAGTTGGAGGAACTTACGCAATTAAAAGCCTAATAGGCGACCTTCAGGCCTAGATCATTGAGGACGGTCACAGCAACTCAGGCGTTTCCGTGTCCAGCGACCTGTGGCGGTCAAACGTTAAGATCCTCCCTAAGTAAAAGGTAAAGCGAAATGTCTCACCTTTTCAAAGCGTGTCGCGTCCCATCTTACATCCACATAGTCGATGTTCTCGCGAGGCATCCACCACTCGAGGAACGCAAAGAACAGACAATCGACAATGAGGATTATCGTGTAGATTGGACCAACAAAAGGGCCTAAGCTCAGGGTCCTATTACGCGTCAAACCCCCGAGCACATTGCACAGAGTGAGTGTCAAAAACTCACCGCTGAATTCGGGTCCACAAGGGATACGGGGGCGTTGCCAGAACCGCACGGTAGACAACCTCGGTGCGCTCTGCAACCCTTGTCCAATCATAAAACCCACGAATTCTCTCATGTGCCCGGTGTGGATCGTGGTCTCCCCGCGCCACGTGTGCAATTGCCTCCGACATCGCGCGAAATACATCTTACTCAAGGTCAGCTAGGGGTGATTTCCAACAGAGCCAAGTAACCTTCTGCGGTGGGAGCGGCGAAAGAGATCATGTCTTCTGGAAGGATCTCGGGAACACCGCCGACGCGAGTGGAGACCACATGCAAACCTGCACACGCAGCTTCTAATATCGCAATACCGAATGACTCGGTAAGAGAGGTATTCATGAAAATGGAGCCTTGTTGGAGAACCTGGACACTAGTGAGTCGAACCGAATAAATCCACGATGTACATACGGAAGGCACGTCCCGGTGTGCAATGGGACCTAGCAAAGTGATCCGATCTTGCAAGAAATGGGTCTCACGCATTTGGAGAAGATCAATCATTTTAGGTCCGTCTCCACCTGTACGGCGAAAGGGACGAGATGACGATATAACGTATAAAATCACATGAAAATGCAAGATACGCACCGACAACAAAACGAACGTTGGGAAAAGCGGCGCATATACGCGGTGCGGTAGCCACAAGGAGATCGACACCCTTCCTGTAGGCCAAACGTGAGACGACAATTATAGTTACTGTGTGGGTGTCGCACACAAAGATGGTCAGAGGGTTCTGATCATATCGGGAAGAATAGAAGCGAACACCGACTTGTGTCTGTGGGGGGTGCGGAACGCGCAGGGCAAAAATGATCTGCCACTATCGCATTGGGGATGACGTAGACGGATTTGGGGGAGAGATTGGCGCGTAGAACCGTATTTTCACGTCTGAGAGTCAAGACGATTGATTATGCTTCCGAATGAAATGATGGTGAAAAGTGCGCCCATTACCCTATATGCGAAACACAAATGGCCGCATCAACGTTTCGGAGCATCCCCTCGAGAAGCTTGTTCGTGAGGATGCTGGCCGCATCAGCAAAGCCGAATAAACTATGATCAGTGAAGACGGTGCGAACACCGAGCAGATGTGCATGTAGGACGCCCTCATGCCCAAGTGAGGACAAACTTGCATGTGAATGGATAATAGTGATTCGCTCGCGGAGGATGATAGTGCGGAGGTAGGGTAGGAAGGTGAGGAAGTTGGGTAAAGTAGCGGATGAGACAAGGGTCGGAAACGGAATGTGATAGACTTTCAAACCGGGAATGAGCCAACGTATGCCAACACGGTCGGGGGGATGACTGTGCGTGATGACTATGACCTGTGGAGCGGGGAAAGCGGGGAGAGCGGCAAACTGATAATAGGGTTACCTTGTGCCCTCTCCGGATGAGGGAAGCGCCAAGCATGTATATGTGGTTCTCGACACCTCCAACGTTTGGGTGAAAGAAATCGGAGATCATACTGGAGATTGGTAAGACGAGATGCTTGCTCGATGGAGGAAACACCCACGCAATAGAGAGGGTTGAGGGGTGTTCCATGAACACGACTGGCGACGCGTTACAAAGAAAGTGCCTAGAGGCCAATACTGCCGCCCACACATGTTTTGTTCGTACTTACGAGTGGGTCTCTTTCCCACGGATCTCCAGATGGGACCCCTCAAGTAGGGCCCATGCCCGCAATTATTCGGCGCTTTGGACGTCCTTTCCATGAACACCGTCAACGCAATTCTTGACAAGTACGGTCGGTTTGGCCTCGATGCGGCCACCGCAGTGACCACCATTGGTTTCGCTGCAGCCAAAGCCACCACACAGTTGGGCGTACGTTGACTTCCCATCCTTCTGCGACTTCATCCGGGTTCTTAGACCCGCACTTTCTACAGTTCTCCGTCACTCGTAGTGTAGTGTCCACGGCGGTAGGAACTACAGGGACAGCTCTTGACTTCGCACTCGGAAACAAGCTCGGTGCCGGCGCTGCCCTCGAACGCGCCACGTCCGTTACCTTAGCAGCTGCGGAGCAGCTCGCCCTCGTCCCCATTTTCATCGGGGAGAGCCTTACGTCTGCGTCCCTCATCGCTGCGTACAGCTCCATCGATGCCTTTTCCTCTCTTTTCCCTGGGGGCGACGAAACCTCTTTCTCTATAGCCTCTTTCATCAATCTCATGCGTAATGACTGGAATAATCCCGAACTTGGGGAACACCTCCCCGAGGAACACTTCAGCGTCGGGGAAGCCACCCGTGCCCTTTTCGCCTGGGGCACTCTTCAAAGCGTCACTTACGACTGGCAAGTCACGAAATGGTCCAAATATCTAAGCGAGATCCCGCGCGAAGGCCCAATCCCCGACATTCACACCCGGATGCGAAACAATTCTATTATCAACGTCACTGGGGATGTCTTACTTGAAGGGAACAAAGGCCAAATTCTCACAGCGGACATCACAGAAACGGTGAGCGGGGCAGACGGCCTCGCTGTTGTCCCGCGACATCATCCTAATCTCCCGGTCCCCACACCCCACCCGAAATCGCAGAAAGACCTCAGGCTCACGCTCCGCCGGCTCTCAAAAATGTGTCTTGCCGGATACGGCGGTGCCTCGCTCCTGTTCTTCGGTGTGCCCCCGAAACCGCCAATAAACAGCTCTGAGGAGAAGGCGACGCTCGAGGCGGCCGTCGAGGAGTCTGAGAAGCCCCAGGAGGACAAGCAAAACCGGACATTCCCTTGGTGGTCAATGCTTTTGGGCAAGCACGACCACGACATCTTCCTGCACTATGCGAGCGGCGGCAAACGCGGGACAGACGTGACGGCCGTGATCGGAGACGAGGCGCGCATGCCACGCTTCTGGGTGCTCACTGACCACTCGCGACAACAGATCGTGCTCGTCTTTCGGGGCACGATGACCCTCAACGAGATCGCGGTCGACCTCACGTGCGAACCCGAGGAGTTCGAGCCCGCGAGTGGTGACGACGAAGAGGAGGACTACGATTCCGACAGTGACGGCGAATATGGCGACGAGGACCAAGACGGAGATGATACTGACGTACCCGGGTCAATGCCGTCTGGGAGCGATCAGCTACTCCGAGTTCCCAATTCGCGCCGGAGGCTCCGGAGCGCCTCGTTCAGGTCCGTGAATTCGTTCGAAGAGAAACACCGCTACTTGGTCCATGGTGGAATCCTCAAGATGTCTCTCAAGATGGGTGGGCGTGGTCGCCCGGTCTTCACCGCGGTAAAGGAAGCGTTATCTCGGAACGAGGGTTACGGCAAGTCGTGTTCATACTCTTACGAGTAGCCCCCATCTGATTTCGTAGAATTGGTAATGTGCGGGCATAGTCTTGGGGCTGGTGTTGCGGGTGTTCTTGGCCTGGTGCGTCATACTTTTTCTTAGTCGGGTGCCGTTTGATGCGCGTGATAATTGAGGCGACGACCCTACGCACCCACAGAAATGGGCCGACCCCAAGACATGTCTCACAGCACGTTCTAGCGGGCTTCCCGTTGGCAGGCGTGTCTCTGTCTATTGCTTCGCACCGCCGTAAGTTGGCTTCCCCAGGGCGCCCCACCCTTCGGTCCTTACGTTCTATCCCCAGTGCCGCGTACGATCCGCACCTCTGCGAACTTTCCAAGAATCTGATCACGTCCTTCGTCTATTCCCACGACCTCGTATCGCGTCTTTCCCTAGGGACGCTGCGCGACATGTCCCGCGCCGCCGTTTGGCTCTGCAAAGCAGAGGCGGAGGGCCGCCCCGAGGGATACAGCGGCATCACCCGCCGGGCGCTCAGACACAAGATGGGCTTTGGCTCGCGCGACGATCCCATCTGGGTGCGTGTCTTGCCCTATCTCAACTCTGCTCACGAGGAAAGCTCACCGCGACGTGCAGTTCCTGTCCATCCGCAAGACGCTCGAGGCCAACATGCCCCTACACAGTCTCTATCCGCCTGGGCGCGTTCTGTGGGCCGTCCGCGACTCGGACGTGTCGTATGCTGCGCCGCCGCCTGCGGAGCGGCGCTACAGTCCGATGGAGGCATTGCGCGCGCAGCGGGAGGAGGACGGCATCCGTTTGTTCGAGGTGCTCGACGTGGAGAAAGTTTTCACGCAGATTATTTTCTCCCGCGACATGATCGGGTACGAGTCACACGATTCTGTCGGTGATGCAATGCTGATATGGAGTTGCGTCGGGGTAGTTCGCACATGGCACACACTTACGACAAGGTTATCGAGGAGCTCCAATGAAGGTACGGTATAACACATAGAAAAGGAGAGGGGTTTCTGCGTCCCTCACACGTCGATTATCTCAGCTCAGCATCGCGCACGAACCGTTCCTGTCTTTCCTACATGTATATTACTTGCACGCATTTATATTGCTATATTCGTCACGACGTACGTTACAGGGTAAACAAAAAACTTTGGCAAGTGAGTACAACTCCATTTTACCAGCACGGCAAGCGCAACGTCTGAACGTCTAGGGATGAAACGACCCCCGTTCGAAATCGTTTCGAAACTGACGTCACGGGAGAAGGGGGATATGTAAGTTCAGTCGACCTCAGTTTGGTCGCGTGGGCGGTACTTGATGCCCTGCGATTCGAGCTCCTGCTCGACATCTTCGGGAATCCGACCTTTCACTGTGATCGCGTACATCCCGCGCACGTATTTATCTACAATGCCACAAACACGTTAAGCAGAGTGGGACAAAAGAAAACACGCGACGCACTTGTTCTTTGCCAACGCGCCACCCAGCTCTTCTCCGGATCAACGACCGCGACGGACCCGTCAAAATGTGTCGTCGTGCAAGCTTGAATACGATCCGGAGAGCCCTTCATCTAAAAAAAACGAACGGTCAAACCCTCCTTTGAAACCTTAGAGGACGGACAATTACCTGCATGATCTCCTCACAGTTCGGACAGCCATTGCGCCGGAAGTCTATGGGTGTTTGTATGATCGAGCAGAGGAGGCAGGCTCTCAGGTTCTTTGATCTTGCCTGCGCTGGGATAGGGGCGGCAGGAGTCGAGGATGCCATGGGTGGTCCAGCTGTAGCTGCAGTTGTATGATAGAACACTCGCTTTTGATTACATAACAAAGGCACTCGCTGCAATCGACATGTACTGGTACTACTGCCAGTGTACTAGTGCCACCACTAGCGGGAAATGCTAAATTGGTTACAGTATCTTTGAGCCTATTATGCTTTTCGTTTCGGTCAAATTGGAGAGGTCTGGACGCTCCAAGCACAGCATAATGCGCAGTTCGATCTAAGTTGGCACTGTTAGCCCTCTTGCTTTTCTTTATCTTTTCAAATTATGGTCCGGGGTCAGCCGAAAGGGCTCAGTTGGTAAATTTTGTTGTGCCTTAGTCAACTTGGACCCATCCGTTATTTCATAAACCCGTAGAGCTAGATAGCGACGTGATTTGATAGGAACGGGGCTCAAAGGGCCTACACGAATCCGATTCGGACAGTTCGTGAACACGTCACATTACGAGTAAGACACAATACAGGAAATATAGACCCTCAGGTTATTTCTACTCAACCGGGACAGAGGGGAGAGGGCTACATCACCGAGAGCCAGGAGAACAACGCATTGCTCAGTGTTCAAAGCCACGATCAGAACTGCGGGTCCAGTATTCGGATTTGCCGACCGTTAGTTGAGTACGGATAGACGATTTAATACATAAGCCAGAAGGACATCCCTTGATAGCCAAAAGAAATGAGACGGTGAGAAGGTGCACCGAGCAGAAAGTCAATGATCGAAAGATGTAGCAATCAATCACTCGAGTGATATTGTTCAAAGAAGGAGAGTAGGACGATTAGAAGGAATTGCACATCTGGTGGTAACGTGCCTGTCAGGTCAAAACTTGATACAGAGATGATACAAAGATGAAACCGGGTATGGACCGGGGTTTGTTGTAGCAAGCGCGTGATAACGCCCGAGGACGCAGGGTCTTGACGAATGGAGTTAGGTTGTACTGCGCGAGGGATGATAAAGGATAAATCCGATGAGAACCTGGAGCGAAAATCGCGTTCTTGGCTTGACAAGCAAAGTAACTTATGCATCAGAGTAAACGGAAAATGCCTGTGGCCAGAATAATGGTAAGGTTGCGACCTAGTGTTCAAGTGCGCTTGACAGGGGAGAAGGGCTGGATGTCGTAAGTGACGGGAGGCGGTAGTACTTGGATGCTAGGAAGGGATGGATCTGGAAAGCCACCGAGAAACACATAGACGCTCGAAAAGGAACAACGCACAGGAGGAACGGGTAGAGTGGAGTGGGGCTGTGTCGGCCAAACATGTGCGAACTGCCACAAACGTCCGGGTGCGGAGCGCCGATAGGGGACCTGAGGGGAGCACGAGAGGGCAAAGCGGGTTGAGATGATAAATAAGAGGAAGAATTGGCTGAATGCTGTAGCGGTGGCCATGACAAGGACTGGTTGTAGTTGTTTGTTATCACCAACGGAGAGCACGTGGCGATAGCGTATCACGGACAGTTCCTGACCCGCTTTTTTTTTCGGTTGATTTAAACGGCAAGGGAGTTCAGTCAGTCAGTTATCAGCTTTAGTCGGAGGCACGGCCATACCTCAGGACAAGCATCGTCGACATGCTCGCCCTTGAACATCCCCAGCTCATCTACGCTGGCTCTCCCCCACCTCCCCCACCCCCCATCACAAGGCGTGAATCTACTAGAAGATCCGTGTCATCTTCTATCACCGTCGTCCCCCCTCCCCGACCCCACCCGTCCACATCTCATTCTCAACACCCCCCTCCAGCCTCTACGTTCCCGGCCGCATCCTCTTCCCTTCCTTCTGCAGCGGCGCAGGTGCGCCACGTCGCCCCCCGCCACCCTCACCCTTCTCCTCCACCTCATTCGCCAGCCGTATTTAACATCCACGAATACCCCTCACAAGACCTTCTTCGGCTCCTTGCCGCCCTTCTTAAGCAGATCGCTGACGCGAACGATGCTTTACCAAAGTCTCCGACATCACCTTCTTCACCTCTCCCAACCCACGCTACCCACGCTTCTCTGCAGCGTTATTCCCACAGCCCCATCTGGCCATCCCTCACCCTCGCATCTCGCATAGCGCTCACCACATCTACCCCTTCTCTCTCATTTCATGCTCGCAATGTACCCACCATCACCCTCGAGTCCTACCTTCTCCGTATCCTCAAGTATTGCCCGACCACAAACGAGGTCTTCGTATCTCTGCTGGTCTATTTTGATCGCATGGCGAAGCTCTCGAAAGAGGCGACAGGTCGCGAGTTCATCATAGATAACTTCAACATTCACCGCCTCGTCATAGCTGGCGTGACCGTCGCATCCAAGTTTTTCTCTGACGTCTTCTACACAAACTCGCGCTATGCAAAGGTCTGATCTGTGATCTCCGTCCTCCCTCTGAAACCTACTGACCTCAAAATCCGCAGGTTGGTGGCCTTCCGCAAGCTGAGCTCAATCAGCTAGAGCTTCATTTTCTCCTTCTCAACGATTTCCGCCTCACGATATCCCCGGACGAGATGCAGTTCTATGCACGGCGGCTCATCGCGCACTCACAAGGAAACACTCTCCCGCACCCACCTCCATCAGACCCGCCCATACCGACCATCGCGGCACCACGCCGCACGATGGGTGCGATGGACGCTTACGGTGGCGATGGCCCCAGCACTCCCCACATGCGGCCGACGCAAAAACTTGTGCATCAAGCGTCATCCGCGTCCCTTGCCTCGGCGTGTTCGCGCGCGACGTCGATATCCGAGGCGGAAACGGAGAGTACCGATGGTGGAGGCGACGGGGGGAGCACGGACGACGAGCCGACGGTGCGCCCCACGTGGAGCGTGCGCGGTGGTGACGATAGTCGGGACGAGGGTGAGGACGGGGCGACGGACGGGGAAGGGGTCGATTTGGACGATGACGACGACGACGATGGCCCGGGAGATCTGCGCATGGCGAGCCCGTTCACGCACCCGCGGTAGCGCCGATCTGTTAGCGCCACAATTTCCCCATTCCATTCCATTTGCAGCATTTAGCAGCATCGATCACACCCTTGTCCTCTTTTTTACCCCCTTCCCTCTCCCCACAGACCCACCTATTCCCACGCCCATGCCTCTCTCTCACGCCGGTCTCAGTTCCACTCACACTTTCCTCCTTCCGTGCTCCTTCCGTGCTCTCGATATCTGTTGCCTTGTCTCCCCTGTCAATTTTTTCACCTTTCACCTTTATTTTTTTTCTTTTTCTTTTCCTTTTTTTTGATGCATTACATTGCACATGTGCATGTTGTACCCATACTCAATACTCTCAATATTTAGGTATTACAGCTGGGGCACTCTGCGTTAAACATATACATACGACACAACTGAATCTTTTTTTTGGTCTGGCCCTCTGTGTGCGTTTGCCAAGGTTTGCCGGCGTTTGCTCTACATTTTAGTGGCGTCGAACCAATTGTCCTCTCTGAGAACAAAGGCTCTTCATTCTGCCACGCCACGACCACTTCTTTACTGTAACACCAACCACAACCCAACCGATCGTACGGTCGTGCGTCCACACAGGGGAAAAGTTTGAATTAGGCTGGTGCCTGGTCATTGTGTACAAGCGTCCGAGATCACCTCACCCGCCAATTTGTGTTATAATTTGATAAATGTATTAGTGGTACCTGTGAACCCAACGATGCAAAGGGGCAAGGCCTACTCGTCATTTTGGTGAAAGGGCTGGAACGGAGAAACGATGAATGATGTTTCTTTGTTGAGATCAAAGTGCTATTCAAAGGAAGACAACGTATTGAGCAGCATGGCGCAGCTGGTATAGCGCGCAGGGCCCATAACCCTGAGGTCCCTCGATCGAAACGAGGTGCTGCTACTTCTTTTTTTTGCAATTTTTATTCCTCTTCGCCCTTAGACTCTCCACCCTCTAGACCTTCTTTTGCACTTATTAAGATAATTAGTGTGCGAAGGACCCACGCAGACTCCAAGAGGGGGGAGAGGGGACAAAAATGCACGACGCAGTGAGACGTAACAACACATCACTCTGCCGTTTGTAAATTTAGGATAAGAGCCCGTCCCCAAATGTCTCGCGCCACCGTTCTTCCAACGTCCGTGCGCGATCGCGCAAGCCATAAGCATCCCCCAGCGGCACATCCTCCAGCTCACTGAGCCTACGCACGGTGTCTGCCAACGCGCTCTCCTGCAACGACGTTCAAGCCTCAGTCAGCGCTCCTACTTTGCCGGCGGGTTACCACGCCAAACCCACCTTGAGCATGCCCAGGGTGATGAGGGCCTGCTCGCTAGCATGCTCTACCTTGCTCAACGTATCGCTCGTGCGCACCATCCCCGCCTCGTCCATCGTCATCTTGCCTTTTACAAGCGGGAGCAACGCGACCGTCCACGTGGCCGCCTCGCTTTCGTTCGCGTCAGCATTGGTAGTATCATCGTCAGGAACCACGAGAGGGTCATCAGTGTCGTCGAGTGAGGGCGATGTACGCCGCGAGGGCGGCTCGAGGGTACGGCGGACATGCCCGTACGAGAGTGTGTTCGCGAAGACCATCGTATGTGCGCGTTTCGAAGGTCCTCCTTCGCTGTTCTTTCGTTTCGCCGCACCCGCCGGTCGCTGCAACAAAATTTGAGGACAAGTCAGCATGGCGTGCGGGAAAAATCAAGTTGAAGAGCGGGACTTGACTTACTGCCATCCGCCGCGGCTTGCGGCCCAACCCACGGTCGAGCAGGCCAGGCCCAAACGCGTCCTCCAGTCGTTCTGCCCACATCCGCGCTCTTGGTTGTCGTGGACGCACCTCGGGCCTCCAGCGACCAGCACCCTTTCCTATTGGTGGGGGTGGGTCGTTCGCAAGATCGGCAGGAAGTAGTAGCCGTAGGGTGCGCTGGATGTCCGCCTTGGCACGCGCCTCGTATGTAGGATGCTGCCACCATAGCGACTTGTCCTTGTCCTCGCTCCCATCATTGTTGTCCTCGTTATCG
Organism: Lactarius hengduanensis; assembly: GCA_021525025.1. Lineage (NCBI taxonomy): Eukaryota > Fungi > Basidiomycota > Agaricomycetes > Russulales > Russulaceae > Lactarius > Lactarius hengduanensis. The sequence goes on from JAKELI010000064.1 coordinate 108,260, forward strand.
TCGGGGGCTGCTAGGTGGATGCGGGGATTTAGGTCGAACGGGACGGGAGTGGCGTCGAGGAGGTCGTCAATATCTTGGGACGTGAGTGACGAACCATTGAGGTAGGTAATTCCACGACGGGAGCGCCGCAATCCCTGCTCGGGTACAGAATCTGTGACGGCCTCGGCTGTCTGCGCGCGAGGTGGAGGTGGGGGCGTGGGGGTGGGGGTGGGTGTATCGAGGATGATTGTCTCTGGCATTTTGTTATTCGATAATTCATCCACGGTGGCAGCGCCGTGCGTGGATGCAGGCGGAGAGTCGTCATGTGGCCACGATGCGTCCGGTTTCTGGGGTTTCTGTGTTGCATGTCTTGGTGGTGAAGTAATCACGACCGCAAAGTCAGGCATCGACTTTCGCGGCTTGTCCGCGGATTTATTACCCATCTCATTGAGTGTGACATCATTCTGCTTTGACGTTGACACGCTTGCCTTGTGTTTTAACGACTGGCTTAGGTGGGCAAGATTTATGAGCCGGGTCATCGGTTTCGGGTGGGCATGAGCTCGGGCAGCACTTGGCCGTATGTGCTTGACCAGTACGACCTCCTGGTCATCTTCCTTCAATGCGATGGGATCCGGTGAAGATGCAGAGGAGTGGCCAGACGACGAGCTTTGTGGGGGACGATTAGCTGTTTGTCGGTTCCCTGGGTCTGCCCTTGGAGTGAGGGGTACATTCGACACGTCCACTTGGTCGGATACGCCGCTATCACGGCGGAGCCGGGTATAGAGATCGGCAAGTGACGTGACCTGTTTCAAAGGAGGTACAGGAGCCATTGCACTCGGGACTCGCGCCGCAATCTTCGCACGCTTTTGCTCAACCATCTCCTGGGCCTCCCTCAGCTGGGAAGAACTCCCACTGCGGGGTTCCGAGTACCTTTTACGTTTGTTAGGCCGGTTACGCGGTTGTCCCTCGGACATGGTTTCATCAAGGAGCTTCGTCGAGGTTGGTCGTGTAAACGAGATCCCGTTCGATTTTACAGCGGGCTGGGAAGGGTCGAAAGTGGACGTCCGGGAAGACCTTGAGGGTATACTTGAACCAGAAGCATGTGAGAACGCACTCCCGTTGAGTGCATGGCGTGAATGAAGATGTGGTGGTTGAGAGCCGTCTATAGAGGAATGGGTAACTTTGGTACTACCTGAAGATGGGGTCATCAGCACAACTGTTGAAAGGTTTGCATTTGGATAGAGAAGAACCACAAGTTATCAAGGGGCCCAGCTGTTTACGTAATAAATTCGCCATGTGACTTTGTGACCTTGACAAACAAGAGTATCCACAACAAAGAACTGACTCATGTTGTGATAGCATGCTATTCATCTTAGGAGTAATATACCTCCAAGGGAAACTTGATAATGAAAAATGTAGATACCAATAGCCAATGTGTCATGGTTATCATACTGCAACCCCTTTTAATTAATGAAAAGTATGGATACATGAAAGTTCATTCATAAAAGCCATATACAACAAATATATCTGTATATCTGAAAGGACTTGATGATTACTTTTTCGACCCGCATAGACAGAACACGTACCTCAATGCAAGAAGTAGGTTTTAAGAGCAGATATCTCGCCCACGATGTCTCTCGCTTTCTCCTCGAGTGTGCGTATCCGATCCAAGATCCGGACCCCGTCTTCAGCAGACAAGGTACCCGCGTAGTTCTCTCCCTCCCCTTCCCCCCAGCCGGCGACTGTCCTCGCCGCACGAGCGGCCTCCATGAATTCTTCGTCGTCGCTGCCAAACGGATCGCCTTCGCTGTCTTCGTTACGATCCACACGTACGCGCTTGCCACCAGGAGTGGACAAACCCCGGACGGCCGGGCCGCGGCTGATTTTGCGCTTGAGGGTCCTCGTACCCGCCTGCGCGGAGGGGCCAGTACTACCGGTTGCGGGCACAGGGCGAGCCTCCGGAGCTGAAGGACGCGGTCGCTTGCTATGGGAATGAGGGACGCGTGACTCTGGTGCTTGGGCGTCAGACTCGGGAGTGCCGGCTGTCACGTCCTTGCGCGGTTTGGCGACATGTGAACATGCGACGCGGCGCTCCTTGCAAGGGAGGCAGGCACGTCCTTCTTTACCGACGCAGCTGCGGCCTCGTCGGGCGCACAAGTCGCAGGGAACGGGGCGTTTCCTGACACCGTCGGCGAGCTCATCCTCCTAAGACCACGGTTATGGCTGTTCCGGTAGAACATCGGGCTCTATTACTGACCTGGAGTTCATCGTTTTCCTTTTTAGAGCCCGCCAACCCTTGAGCCCATGTTGCGTGGACAAGCGAAAAGTAATGCCACTCACCTCGAGAGCCGGGCTCTCCTTCACTTTGTCCTCACTGTGATTCTCCTTTTTTTGGGTGTTCTCTCCGTTTGTTTTCTCCGTCGCCTCCGCGGGCGCTGACGTAGTCGTGTCGGGTTCGCCCTCGGCATCGCTACTAGCATGGTCGTTCACCATAACGGAGTAATCCACTTCTCCCGTGCTCCCCGCCGCAGAACCCGGCTGTTCGGGACCCTTCAACACTTCGTTCGGGTCTCGGAGTCGGTCGTATATGATCTTCGCTTCCTTTTTGCGACTCAGAACTTTATGCTCCCTCTCGAGGAGCTCTCCGGTCGGTGCTTCTTGGAAACCAACGCTGTTGAGGATGCCGCGGTATTCGGTCTGGGGAAAGTAGATGACGAAGTTAGAAAGGGGAAAGGGGAGAGGCCGCATGACCAAGGACTTGCCCATTGTTTGTCCATGTCACGGAGCCAAACTACCCATGCACGGAGGTGCTCAGGTTTGTTTTCAGGTTGGAGGGCCAAAGTGTCCTCGAGGAAACGGAGTTCAGTGCTAATGCGATGCAAGTTTCGGGAGTCGAGCGGAGGGACAGCCATTTTTATTTTTTTTCAACAGGAGTCGGCTGCCGAGTTGTAAAAGAGCCCGCTCTGCAGAAATAAAAATAGCGGAGTTCGAGCTTGAGAGAGGAGAGCGATAGCGAACGACGGAATGGAAGGGCGAGGGAGACCGGAAATAACCAAACGCAGTCGCAGTGGTCGGGAGGGGCGCGGTTTTGAGTAATGTTGTTGATCAACCGCTGGACTCGAATCTTGTTGGATTGTCGAGCGCTTTCGCTGCCGGCGGCTAATGAAGAACAGCGGGCGCGAAGGCCCATAAAAATCAACCGGCGGGTCATGCGGGGCGAGACACTTTCGGCCCGCTTCGGCGTTTGTCCCCCGCCGCCACGGCTCCGAACTCAGCGAGAGCGGCTGGTGGCTGGTCTAATTCGTATCTGGCCTGCTCCGGTTCTCACGTCGTCCACGACGCTGATGGAGGGCCTCTCAGGGAAACCGTCGCTCTCGGAACCTCGGCAACGACGATCTGTTACCTCTGATTTTCGGGGGGTCGCAGCGCCGAATCACACGTGTATGCAGAGGTGTGACGTGTGCACCTGCTACGACGCAATTTTCCTTGCATTTTTCCCTCCCTAATGTGCATAAATTAAACCCGCGAGCGCTAGAGATACGCAGTGGCTCTTCTTCCCGATGTCTAGCGAGACACTGGGACGTATGCGTGCATCACTCATCGACATGCGCCGTCCAGCTCACGCCTCACGATTATTTTTATTCCTCCCCTGGTAATTATATGACTGATCATGACTTGGAGACAGGTTGATGTTTGGGAATGTGTGCCTTGTCCATCAGCAAATTTCTTCAAGAACTTGCCATCGGAGCTGCATCTACATCAACCTTCACCGAACCTTGACTTTCAGGCTGTGGTCAGTTCACTTTAAGAAAGCCAGCTCCTCGCTATGGAAATACGTACGGTGACGTCGATTCGTGCGATGACGCGACTCTGAACAAACCCTGCTCTTTGCAACCCCACTTGTCGGTCAAGAGGGGTGCGTCCACCAGAGTTCATATTAGCGGCCGCGAAACATGTTCCCTCTTGTGTTCACTGTCAGAGAGGATGGACAGGAGCACGCAAGGCATCTTACGTCGCTGGGCGAGCAGTCGACCGTAAGCGCTCGTCATCTCACGGGACTGCAGGCCTTGCGAACTCAAGCGCTCGAGTTCAAGTGCCGCCCCAGGACTCCTACAACGCGCGCACGTAGATTGGTTCACGAGTGTGCCAACAACCACTTCACGAGTGGGCTCCAGTCTGCGGTTGCCTTCGCTTTTTCCCAGGTCTATTATTGTGTGGGAGTTCTCATTGATATCAAGCCACCGGTACTGTACGGGCACAGTTTCCTCCGGGAAATTTATCATTTGCCCACGCAGAGCGCGTAGTTTCTCTATCATGTGCCCCCCGCCCCCGACGTCTGTCCGCATATCGACGCGGAATTGCACCCGTAAGTTGGGAAACGACGCCGCCAAATCCGTCGAGACCACATGCTCGTTACTCCGCGCACCTAACCGCTGCTATATTTGCTTCCCGATGGTCTCTTCGAGATTGCAGGATTAGGAGATATAAAGTACGCTGGCCAACCCCCGAGACCGAGTGTGACGAAAGTTCAAATGATGTTCCTCCGCCTCCCACGCAGTGTCGGCCTCTTGTTACTCTTGAACGCGATCGCTCACGCATCGCTTCTCACTTCGCCCGAGCCGCGCTCCGCCAACGACCAATGCCTTTCCGGCGAATCGTGGCCGCAAGGTCCCGGCCATGCTATTGCACCGCAGCTGCCGGACGATGAACTACGCTCGATCCTCAAAGAAATTGATCCTCAGCGCATCCGCGCGACGATCGAGAAGCTGACGACGTTCGGTACGCGCCACACGCTTTCGAGCCAGACGGACCCGGTGCGCGGCATCGGAGCTGCGCGTGACTGGATCGCGGCACAGATGCGCACGTTCGCCGCGGCCGCGCGCCCGGGTACAAACGCGACGGTGCGGGTGTCCGGCTACACGCAACAGCCAGTGAATAGGATACCGAATGCGACGGTCATCAGCAACGTGGTCACGACGATACAAGGCGCGGACGAGCCAAATCGTGTGTACGTGATCACGGGGCATTATGACTCGAGAGTTACAGACGTCATGGACTTTACGTCGGATGCACCTGGCGCAGATGATGACGCATCTGGTGTTGCGGTGAGTCGCTGCTTTCTTGGAGCTGTCGCAAAAAGCTTAGGAGAACGCGGTATTGCGCAGGTGGTCATGGAGCTCATCCGCATCCTTTCGACTCGGCCGCCTCCTCGTGCAACCATTATGCTTGGCGCAGTAGCCGGGGAAGAGCAGGGTCTGTTTGGCGCAAATTTTTTGGCACAGACCTTGCGAAACAACAGCGTCGACGTGCAGGGAATGTTCACCAACGACATCGTCGGCGCGTCCAAGGCGGACAACGGAGTTACGGATGCGCACAGCATCAGGTTGTTTGCGCAGGGTATCCCGTCGACAGACAGCGCTTCCCAGCTAGCAAACAGAGAGACGATCGGGGGAGAAAATGATTCGCAGGCGAGACAACTTGCACGTTTCGTGGTCGACGTCGCGTCCAATCCCGTTACGGATATGAATGGTAGGTCTGGGGCGTCAGGAAGGGGGAGACAAGAGTCCTGATCGGCTTTCGGGCCAGTGCACGTTATCTACAGAGCTGACCGGTTCTTGCGCGGTGGCGACCACGAGCCGTTCTTGAGTGCAGGGTTTGCGGCAGCACGGTTCACCGAACCAAACGAAAACTTTGCGCACCAACACCAGAACACGCGGATCGATCCGGTCACGGGTGTACAGTTTGGCGACCTGATCGAGTTTGTCGACTTGGACTTTACAGCGCGGGTAGCTCGGGTGAACGGGGCCACGGTCTGGTCGTTGGCCCAGGCCCCCGGGACCCCAAAGAACGTGACGATCGACACGTCTGTGCTAACGAATAACAGCACGCTAGCGTGGGCACTTGATACCAGCCCAGCTGTAGCAGGCTATGAGATAGTGTGGAGGCCGACAGACGCGCCTTTGTGGACTAATGTGGTGCCTGTTGGGTTGGTGGATCGGGCGACGGTACTATTGTCGAAAGACAATGCGATATTTGGAGTGAGAGCGGTGGGTAGGAACGGGTTCCGTAGTCCAGCGACGTTCCCCTTCCCTCTGTAATAGTTAGTGGTAGCGGCTAAACCCGAGACGACTGCGGCGTGTGGCTCTAAACCCAACGCGCGTGTCGAGTCCCTTGACCCCTCCCTCCTCTGTCACCCGTCTCGCACCTCCTCAACGCGGCCATCTTTTTCACTGACCGTCATTTAGAATAAAAATGCAGCAGCCAACCTCGCGTCCTGCCTCCACCTCGACTCGCCCTGGCCCTTCTCCCCGCCCTTACCAGGTCAACACCCAGACAAAGCTTATTGACACAGTCCACGGTAGAATACTCTGCATTGCCGATGTCCGAGGTCGGCTCTCTTCCCTCAATGACTTGGCGCGTGAAGCAAACGCAAAAGCAATCATTCATACGGGCGATTTTGGTTTCTTCGGTCTGTTCTGATCTCTTTTTTTCTCCTCTATCCCGTACCCTAATCAGACCATTCGCAACCCAGAGGCAACCAGCATCGAGCGCATACATGACCGCACTCTCCGCCACCTCACTATGTATTCCCCCCTGATACCTAGTGCGCAGCGGCACCACCTGCTTGCTCCTGAGAATCCGCCTTCCGCTATTCGCCAAACCTTAACTATCTCCATGCTGTCCGAATTCCCGCTTCTCCTATCCGGCCAGATCAAGCTACAGGTACCGGTCTTTACCGTCGCAGGCGCATGCGAAGATATTCTCCTACTCGAAAAACTGCGCACAGGCACATACGACATCGAGAATTTACACCTCATTGACGAGGCTACCACTCGTTGTCTCGATATCGGTGGTATTAAGCTGCGGCTTCTCGGTTTGGGTGGTGCCTTTGTCACTCATAAAATGTTCGACAACGGAGAGGGTAGTGCAACAATTGCTGGCGGCAATGGGACTATCTGGACCACGGCCCTCCAAATTGGCGAGCTCGTCGATACTGCCCAACGCGTTTTTGACCCCACAGAGACCCGTCTCCTCATCTCTCACGCTAGCCCTGGTCGAGAAGGCATCCTTGCGTCCCTTGCCCTCGTCCTCAAGGCGGACCTCACCTTATCGGCCGGCCTTCATTTCCGCTACGCCTCTTCGTGGAACGAGTTCAGTGTCCAAGGCGACTATGAAGCTTTCAGGAGCAAGTTACGCAACGGGAGGGATGCGTTTTACCGAGTTTGGGACAGCGTCAAGTCCCAAGTTGACGCCGTCATCGATGAGCACCAACGCGTCCTCCTTGACAAGGCATTGGCTGTCGTTGATCGCATTCCGCTCGCTATAGGTCAACCCGCTCCTGGGGGTGGTCCTCCCGGGACGGAGGACGCTGCGTGGAAGAATTGCTGGAACTGGAATCTTTGTGACGCAGCATATGGTTCGTTGGTTCTTGACATCAAAGAGGGTCGTGTAAGCGCAGAGCTGAAGAGCCAAGGTACGTCCCAACATCTTCACCCCCTTCCCGTCATTCATTTGCTTCCCCTAGGTTTCAATTATGCCTACCGTCGCACCGCAACGCCAACGACTCAGCCTACACCGACATCCACCAAGCCATTGTTGCCGCTGCGAACAGGGACATCAAATACTCCTATCAAATCGTCAACGCCAGCTCCTGCCGCAGACAAGGAATTCGATGCGCAGTCACCTTCCCAGGGTGCAGCTTCCACATCCGACCCCGCATCCGGTAAAGAGACGCCACCTGTCGTCAAAATGAATGGGAACGAGTCCGCCACCGGCTCAGCCGAAAAGGATCGCAATCGTGAAAAAGCGGAAAAACAAAAAACCAAGAAGAAAGAGCGCAAGGAACGTGATCATGCCGAGCGGGAAGCGGCGCGTGAAGCTGGCAGCGAAGGCGGTAATGATGAGAAGAAGGATTCTACGACGACGACAGGGCCAGCCAAACCAAACGTAGATACGACGGGCTCACCCACCCCTGGTTCCGACGGCGGTCCGTTGAGCCCGCGTACAGACAGCACAGGCGCCCGCACGCCGACTAGTCGCAAGCAAGCACGGAATCCTTGGACATTGTTCATACGCCTACCAAACACCACGACCGAGACGGAGTTGCGGGACTTTTTCGGGGAGGCAAAGAACGGGGTGCGTGTCCGTCCTTTGGGCTGTCGTTCCGTCTATCCGGAAGGCTAACACCCATCCATGTACTTCGCAGATCACGCGAGTGAACTTCCCAGGCCCGGTCGGTGGACGTGATCGCAAGATCGCATATGTTGAATTTGGCGACGAAGAAGCCATGAAGGCTGGGCTCGACAAGCACGCTGAGGTATGTTCGGTCCTTTCTCTCTTCTCGTAGAAATACTGACCCCGCAACCCTTCAGAAACTCGGTGATGGGGTCCCAGAAGTAAAACGAGCCGACAACGAACAGCGCAGTTACAGTGGCTTCCGTGGAGGTCGAGGCGGACGTGGTGGCTTCCGTGGCCACGGATTCGCTTCTCGTGGTTTGTCTGCCGCTGGATTAGTAAGAGGCGGGGCTCCAAAGACGAACGGAGATGCATGAATCAGGTTATGACGCTGTAATGATCTCTTTTTTTTACCCTTTGATTCTCCTTTCAATTTTGACTTGCCTCGCTTTTCAATTATCAGGCACTCTACAACTTACGCGTTATCAGGTAGTATCAGTACCCCCTACTTACCTTTTCAATGTGCTCGAGTTTTTCGTACACCCTTAATCAACCTCCCTTCCACTCAGTGGATTCCAGTGCTTCGATCTTTACGGCTAGCTTTCCAGATATGTTCACATCAGTAGTCAGAAGTGAGGCCTAGTGAGCAGCCATCTAACTTTGCAAGAAACAGGCGACCATCGTATGGCTATGTCAATCTATTATCGACACAGGCAGCGTTACGCACCGTCGCAGAGAACTAATCAAAACAGACAAGCGTTTAAAGCGCGAGAACTGAGAACCATGTCAGCGCTCAGGGTCGTTGGGACGGTGCCAGCTTACAGATCGGAATCTGAGACGACGGTGAAGAGAAGTGCTTGAAAGCGACGACGTTATATATGATTTAGAGTGAGGACTCCACAGGACTGAGCGTCCAGGCCATCCAGGTCCGGGTCGCAACGGGCACCGGCTACACTGCAGCAGTGAGTCAGCAGTGGTGCTTCAAGTTGGTGAGAAAATGGACGGGTGATGACTGATTCTGATCCCCAAGGTTAGATCAAGGGCTAGACCTAACAAAGCAAGGTGTATCCCGTGGCACCACTAATCCACCACTGTAATCTCATGAACAATGGCGGCCGGTGAGCGTTTATCCCTGGCTTGGACACGAACCTTACGCCCAAGGCCTAGTTGGGTGAAAATGCGCAGCAAAATGCCCACACTGTCCACTTGGGGGCCAGATTCTGTACATCGATCACCAATTATCAATGTATTCACTACCTGAGCCTCGTACACGTATCAAATAGCACCAGCTTCGTCCAGGGGGGGAGTGTTCCTGAGGCGATTCAAATGCCGTCCTTGAGAGGAAGGGATAAATAAGAGGACAGGGTCCCAAAATTCATCTGCACAGAGCAATAGCACATATCCACACATGTCCGGGTACAAGAGTTTTGCCATCGTCGGAGCTGGCAAGTTTGGCAGCTTCGTCGTCCGCCAATTCTTGAAAGACAAGACCGCTGGAAAGGTCAACGAAGTCGTCATCCTCACCCGCCAGGTACGTTCGTGACCGCGGCAACTGGAGATTGCGGCGCTATCTATTCACCCGTCATCCGACAGGGATCTAAGACCACCATCGAGGGTGATGCCAAGGTGGTTGCAGTCGACTATTCCAACAAGGAGTCTATCAAGAATGCACTGACTGGCGTGGATGTCGTCATCTGCACGATTTCACTCACGGCACTCGACCTACAGGCAGGAATCGCCGCGGCGGCAAAAGAGGCTGGGGTCAAGTTGTTCATTCCTTCGGAGTTCGGAAATGTTTCAGAGGGGGAGACGCAGGGGATGTTCGGCCAGAAGGCGAGAATCCAAACTGAGCTGAAAACTCTGGACATCCCTTGCACCAACTTCTACACGGGTCCGTTCGCGGATACGATCTGGGCGCCGTATGTGTTTCTCCTCACTTCTTGGCGTCCGTCGACTTTACGCCTATGGGCCAGATTCTTGGACCTCGATGTCAAGAGTGGGAAAGTGACCATCGGCGGTAACGGCAACAAGCAGATCTCGTTCACGTCTAGAGCAGACATCGCGCGATACGTTTCTTATGCCTTGACGCGTCTACCCGCCGAACAATTGAACAACCGCTCCTTCATGATAGCTGGAGACAACAAGGTACGCACAGCCGAAAGACCGTTGTATATTTAAACAGTACCTGATCACGGCGGCACCGAAAACAGTCGTTCAATGATATCTTCAAGGGATTCGAGGTGAAAACAGGGAAAAAGGTGGAGGTCACTTACGTCCCGATTTCCGAATTCGACGCGCGACTAGCCACCAACCCTAACGATCTCCCCGCCCTCCTGCACAAGTTTTTTGCGACGGCGGGTCCTTTCCCGAAGACCGACAACCACCTGTACCCTGATTGGAACCCCTCCCTGGTGCTCGACCACGTCCCGGTCTCTTGAATACGCGGAGGCAGAGCCGATCCGTTATCAAAACGTCCAATTGTTGCGAGACCTATCAATGACGTCGCCTGTTAGGAAAGTGTTCTGATATGTGAACCCGTACGAAACTGTTGTAATCTATTCGATCCTTTTGACGCACGCACTACAAAGGATATAACTCACCGCGTCAGGTTGTGTGGTCAAGCCGCGCTTGGTTTCTGCGTTACAGCCTCCGGGAGTGAGAGTAAGTCCCGCATGTTGATTCATGCGTGACGGGCTGCCTGCGAATGAGTGGAGGGGAGTTACGTGGAAGAGGTCCCTGATTCGTGATGTGCTGTTCAGTTGAACAACTTGATTCTACTTTTCTCGCTTATATCTTGACGTGTCGTCAGCCACCAGGTACGGCCCGTCGTTGAAATCCTGTTGAGTTGCATGTTGTCGACGCTGGATTTAGGTTTCCGAGGAGTGCGAAAGAAGCCTTTGAAGCCTTCTATAGCAAGCACAAGGTACGGCACGAGCGCAGCCTAAATTCGCTGCGGTTGGTCACCGGTACTGTATTGTGGCCCGCCAGATGTAACCTTTCTGCAGATGCTCGGCCAGAAACTTATCTTGTGCTTCCTGCTCTTGCTGTGTCAGTGGGTACACTTTACAATCGAGCACTGCTGGGGCATCAGGGAGGAGTTCTATTATATGGCATGATCCCAACGTTTTGGTTCTGGGAATCGTTGAGTCTCTGTTTCATTAAACACCTTTTCAAACCCATGGTGTTCTATGGGTACGAGTTCGGTCCAGTGTCGCTCCGTTTTGTCGTGGGCCGCCTCTGCCAGTTGTTGTGCGTGCGTCCTTTTACGGATGTCCGTGATGATTCGATCTCCTTCCTCCAGGTCGGGAAGTCGTACCAGCCACTTTCTGGGGTTTTTCCAACAGTGTGGGATTATTGTCGGGTTCTTTCCAGTTGAGGCGTTTTCCATAGGCGACTATCCATGGATATCCCAGGTCAGTCCCTAGATCCGTGAGGTAGAAATGATGCATCACCCCCAAGCTTACGTCGTCTTCATCTGAAAATCGTACATCGAGGTCGACGTATTCTGCCTGTTCTTATTGGTTGTTCGATCGACGTTTCTTACGATCCTTGGCTTTGGGAGGGTGTGGATGTGAAGGTCAAGGAGTATCGCGAGATCTTTGGTCATGAAGTTGTGTGTGGTTCCTGTGTCTACAAGGGCATCGGCCGGCCGTATCGTATTCTTCGTGATGTAAAAAGCAAATTTTCATTTTGAGGCAGTTTACTTTGGGTACGAACACACTATCAGGTACGATAGCTCAGATCCAGGCCAAGGGGCCGAGCATACTGAAAATCCGGGCCGCGTTGCCTAAGCTCCTTGGCCAAGAGGTCTGCTGTTCCGGGGTCATGCGCATGGAGATTTCCGCCATGTTGCGATGAACTCGTCGTCAATAGTGTCGTTCGTGGATGGCGCGGAAGCGGTTGTGGTAAGGGCGACTCGAGGGATCGGGTCGACAGCGGCGACTGCTGCACGCGGCTTGCGATCGGGACAATTTCGACTGAGATGGCCTTGACGTCCGCAGCTACAGCAGCGGCCTTCGGAGTGGTATTTCTGTTTTTCGTCCTCGGTCGTGGCCTTGCGGATTGCGTCGACGTCCATGGCAGCGGGGGTCGCGGCGTGTTGGGCGTTGCTATTGTCCATTGTTATACCATCGGCTTGTGAACGGACTCTGACCGGGGCGACGTTGTTGCTGGAACGGGTTGTGCTCTTTAAGGGCCTGACCTTCAGCTAATTGCGGTGGTTTGTCTGTGCGCTTTGGACCGACTGGGCGAAGTTGTCGGGTGGTTTTGATAGATGGACGTGGTTGCGAGGGCCCGAGGTCGGCGGCTGGGACGGCTAAGGCGAGGGACCAGGGATAGCAACTCAGTGTTCGAAGGTGAAGGCGATGTCGAGACTGCTGGGCGGTGAGAGAGGACCCGAGGTCAGCGGCGATGGCGAGACTTCTTCGGAGGCTTGCGCGGTGTTGGCTAGTACTCAGTGGCAAACAAAAGTGAAAGCGGGAGTGAACAATGATGATATTGGCGAGTCAGGAAGAACAGTTTATATTCATGTGATCCTGTATACAATGCATTCCGAGACTAAGTCGAATGTATAGTGAAGAGTAAGGAGAGGGTAGAGGGGGGAATAGGGTGAGTGTAGGTACGACGGGAAGGTAAAACGAACGGACACGAGCGAGTCAAAGGAGATGAATACAAACACGATGGAGTTAACTGAGAGTTAGGGGAGATGGAACTGAAACATACGATAGTCAGAAACAATGAAATTCGAGAGACGATGACGCACAACATTAGTCTCTTCCTCCAAGTCCGGCGACGAGCGCATGACGAGTGCAGCCTCCAATGGCATCTCGAGGGTGGCTAGGGACAACCAACTTGGATTGGCGAGAAACAATGAGTGTGGGGCAATAGGGGAAGCCATGACAACGGATTGAAAGGAAAGATGGGAACTCGCAGAACGGGCGAAGCGATGAAAGGACGAGTCGGGTAGGAGGCCTGAGGCACGGTTATTGGTAGACATTGCCATGGTATCCGGAGTCGGGACAGTAAGGGTGACGGTCCAGCAGTGAGACAGAGAACGATGATGAGACCGAGACCAACGAAGCAGAGAAAAACGAGGCCTTGGTCCATCTCTGTAAAGGGATGCGTGGACCAGCTGTGCAGAAACGGGGTGCGAATGGGTGGAGAAGCCAGGGTGGAGAAGCCAGATGAAAGCGGGGGTCCATCCGGCCCGCCAGGCCGGTCAACCTGGTAACGCACGTCAACTTTGTGCATGTCAACAACATGTCATCAAAAGTAAAAGTACTGTACTGTACAACGTCACTTGACTAGCTTGACTTTTTATGGTTAAATTTCTTTTGTTTGTCCGGCCCATCCCTTCAAAAATACGTGCACCAAATTTTTGAAGACATCAGCCAGATTCAAGTAATCACAACTACGACATACAGGCCTGTTTAAATCTCCGCATACCATATTTGGATTTGAAAACATAGCCGAGGTTGGGGTCTCTTCAAATCCTTCAGTAGTTTGAAACGAGCATCTTAGAGTTACCGTGCTTGGTCATCACAAGCGAGATCTATCGACCAAAAATTTGAAGTTTGAAGACCCCAAATCCCTGCGGGAAGTCATACACTGTTCCAAACTCGAATGGTACATTACTGGGTCTTCAACTTGAAGGACTTAAGTGTGTCCATTGATGTGAAGTAAAACTCACGGCTGGTATCGAATGTGATGATTATTGACCATGGTTTGGTTTCAGATTCGAAGCAGCCTGGCCCACGGTGTTCTGAAATGTAGATCCTGTATTTCCCGGCTTGCCTTCAAATTGAACCCTCGTGCGCAACATCCCGAATGGGAAAACATATTGACATCGCTTCCGTCTCCTTCTCTACGTATATATTCGCTCAGATGCGATCGGCGTCAAGGCCACTGCTCCACACAAGGGGAAACATTTTCGGGTTGCGCATCGGTAAGGAGAAAAGGGAGGGTCCCTGGTGCAAATATATACGATACATGGGCTCTTGCTATGTTCATGCCTCGGACGAACAGTCTCCCTTGAGACCGGGGAGCTGCTACCTCTCTTTGTGACCCAGAGTTTGCAATAACCCTGCACTCGCCGAAGTTTACAGAGATAACCCGCCGCTCGAGGGACCACCCGCCAAGCAATAACACCGGAGATTTACGTTTGTGATGTGGAGCTCCCCTATCCCAATTACAGCAACTCTTGTCGCTGTCGTACGTGGGGTTATTCTCCCACTTTACTTTTGTTGCCCACTAAAAGTTATGCTAGCTCACCGAATTGTGAACGTGCGAGTGACTTGATGCTGCACTCCCGTTCCGTTCCCGTGACCGTACATCCCTATTCCACAGCAGCCCTGGGGAAAGCCTTGCTACACTGTATTTTCCGCTCAAGGAACACCCTGCCTATCTATTGATTTAGCGGGTCGGTTATGCACGTCGCGCTTGACCAGGTGAGGTGTGTCCCTACCCACCAGGGCACATTCGGCTATGACCCACTTACAGTTGGTGTACCTATAAGTCGCCTCGGGTCTCAGGATGATCCTCACGACATTTTCCCTCATTTTCATTCGTTTCTGCCCAGCAGCAGCATGTTCAACTCACTCACCTCTGACCTGTTGCTACTGGTTTCAGCGACAGTAGTTCTTTCGTTATTGGTCTTGAAGAACATCAAGGCTAAATGTTCGCGATCCCCTCTTCCACCTGGTCCAAGGGGTTATCCGCTCATCGGCAATATATTCGACATGCCCCCTTCTCGCGAGTGGGAAACGTTCACAGAGTGGGGCCGAAAGTATGGTGGGTTTTCTTTTAGTCCGTTGATTGATGTCACGAATACCGACGGTGTACTGTACAGGTCCGATCACTTATTTTCACATGGCCGGCGAACACTTTGTCCTTCTGAATTCGCTCGAAACGACACTGGAAATGTTGGAGGCGAAGAGTTCCATCTATTCCGACCGCCCCGTTTCCCCCATGCTCGGCGAGACCATGGGCTGGGATCGCGGTCTGGTGCTCTCTCACTACGGGGAGCGCTTCCGTGCGTTCCGTCGTCTTGTGCACCGGTTCATGGGCACGCGCACCACCGTTTCCCATCACCACGACACTGTCGTGCGGCACACGCACCGGTTTCTACAGCGTCTCCTGGACGCTCCGGAGAAATTCATTGAGCACTTGCGCGGGTATGCGAGCACGATTCGTTCGCCGTCACCGTGCTGTGCTCTGACATTGGCTATAGAACGGCAGGCTCGGTCGTCCTTGACCTGGTTTACGGGTACCAAGTAAAAGAGCGAGACGACGAGATCGTCCACATCGCCGAGGTGGCAAGTCTCGAGTTTTCGCGCGCCGCTACCCCTGGTGCCTTCATTGTCGACTCCCTGCCCTTCTGTAGGTGCGCGGTCCCAGTTTGCTCGGCCTCGATGACTCACTTCTTACCACAGTGCGCCATGTCCCCGAGTGGTTCCCTGGCGCCGGGTGGAAGAAGTTGGGCCGTGAATGGCGCGCCGATACCTATAAAGTAGTTGATACGCCTTTCGAGCACACACAGCAGCGGAGGGTACGGTCCTACTATCTGTGCGCGCTCACGGGGATTGACAGAGAATTGATCCTTCATCGTAGGCAGCCGGCATCTCTGGAATCTCGTTCGTGGATGCGTACAGCAATGATGGGATGTCTGAGAAGGACGCGGATATCTTAAAATGGGGAGCAGCTTCAATCTACTTTGGTGAGTCGCAATCTTGGCGTCTGACACGGTTTATGAATAGCTTTCGCTATAGGAGGTTCTGACACCGTAAGTGCCGTGGTGCACGCAAACAAGTATGACACAATGTTCTGACTGCCTCCCTATTGCAGATGGTTTCCTCGACATCATCATGTTTTCTTGCCATGACACTCTACCCAGATGTCATGAAGAAGGCTCAGGCCGAGCTGGATGCAGTAGTTGGTCCCCACCGACTTCCGACGTTCGCGGACTGGGAGAATCTTCCCTACCTTAACGCGGTCTTAAAAGAGGTATTGCGCTGGGCCCCCGTAACACCTTTTGGTGCGTATGAGTTCTGGATTACCGCACCCAACGAAATAACTCGTTCTCACAGGAGGCCATCATCGTCTAATGGAAGATGATGTTCAAGATGGGTTTTTGATCCCGGCTGGTTCCGCTATTGTCGTGAACATATGGTAGGTCACCAGGTGTTGCGCTTTTCTCGCAATTTCATTGAGGTCCAACACAGGGGACTTTTGCACGATGAGAAGATTTACTCCCACCCGATGATCTTCGATCCGGAACGTTTCATTGCGACCGAGAAGAGGGCGGCAGAATTGGATCCTCACAGAATTTTGTTCGGTTACGGAAGGCGGTAAGGTGGTGCCCTACATCTCCATGCAATATCTTATTTGGGTAAACGATTTTTGTTTTCTAGGTCCTGCCCTGGTAGCATCTTTTTTCTCTACGACGTTGTCAAAATGCTCATGTGCCGATATCTTACAGGGATGCACTTTGCAGATGCATCTATGTTTTTGTACATGGCCACGATACTCGCAGCATTCGACATCTCCAAAGCCGTCGATGATTGTGGTCATGTGATTGAAGTCAAAGCTGATTTTACTAGTGGCCTGGTTAGGTGAGGTGCTACACGGCCAGACGGTGGAACTGCCCTGAGGCTGGCCTGGAAAGAGTAGCCTGAGGATGCTCTGGTTTCAACCTACGGTGATTTTTGGCCGCCGGATAGCAGGATGAATGGTGGATAATAAATATTTTTGTGAATACAACTTCTGTGGGCTGACAGCCGTAGAGTCTATGGTCCGTTCCGGTTGCAGCCGGATACCCTGTAGGAGCCGTACAGATTGTTGCGCGGCTCTTACTTCCTGGTTATCTGAGATTTGACTGTGGGACATTCTAGACCTCGCTTATGGATATGCGGTGAGTCGCACTCAGGCTGGAGTGAAACCAACCTGAGGCTGTCATTTCCTCTAATATTAGTTAGTGCCCGATTGATCCGGTCGTTGTCCTGAGTTTCATCATTCGGCTATCCTGGTGGAATGCCCACGCGTAGCATGAACATCACACTGTGCACGGAATCACTGCAGCTGGTCGTTGTCCTAAGTTTCGTCACTCGGCTCTACTTGTGGAATGCCCACGCGTAGCATGAACATCACACTGTGCACAGAATCACCGCAGCCTCATTGTCAATATCGTCCGTCTGCAGTGCCAAGGCTTGACAACCGCCGAGTGTATTTAAAGTCAACTTGAGGTGGGCAGCAAAAGTAAACCGATGATAATGGATTCATACATTAGATGTCACTGGCATTCTGAATACGAAAAACTATAATATTCGACCCTAAATGTTCTCCAGGAGGCTCGCCATTGCATTTGCAGCTCGGAACATGGACCCTCCTGTGGCAGATGCGGCCACCATATTCCCCGGCCCTTCGGTGTCAATTGTGCCAGTGCCTACGCCGACGCTGCCTGGCTCAAAATCTGCAAGGTATGGATTCTCGACAACGCGTGGCTGGAAGCGTTTACGGTCATTATCTATGGTTTCCTTGATATACCTTGAGCGCATCGGAATATAACAGTGAGCAAGGCAATTACAGGGAGTTAAGAATGCTACTCACATTTTCCAGCCAGGACTGTTCGCTGGGCCAAATTGATCTACGCTCATGCGTGCAGCAAACCACTTCTCGACCATGCTCCAAAAGTCACCACCTTTGTGACGATTTGCACGCTTACGCTTCCTTCCACGCGGGCCATTGGCAGTCACACTTGATGCAGCACTTGCCGGACGCAATGGGTCCGTCAACCCATCGCCATCTCCGGCTTCTGAGTTGGGGCCACCTCCTGGTACGTACTTGTCGTCTTCATCTTCAACTTCTACAACACCAAGGAGCCCAGGATTTTCAAGGGCAAAGCGGCGCTGGAGGGTTTGGTGAGAGAGATATGTTATACCCAGTACCATTACTTACCAGGATCGCCACATGTTGAATGGTGTGTGGATTGATAAAGCGGGCAACATTTGATGGATGGAAGCGAGTGGCGACGTCATAAATAAAATCATCCAATGTGGAATTCTTATCGTCGTCATCATCAACGCTGTTACGGATCTGCAAACTTATGAGTAGCACTCTGGCGAGGGTTTGAAATGGAACATACCAGTTCGCGATACCCGTTACGCACACTGGAACATGCACGCTTGATGACACCCATCAATGTCTTCTGGCGGGAAAGGTTGGAGTACACGTTCGTGAACTGGAGATCTTTCTGATTGGCGCAAATCCTTGCCTACAAACACTGTGACCACAAATTAGGATGAATTTCATCCTATAAGTCATCCTATATAAGGCTTAAACGACATCTTTCATAGGATGAATATCAGTAGGCCTGCGCGTGATTATCAGCATCAGGTAGGATGACGAAATTAGGAGTAAGATCATTCTATATTTGTACAAAATCAACCTATCCAAAAATGACACACCGTACGCCAATTTTAGGATGAAAATCAGTAGCAATTATTGGATGAAAATCAGTAGCACTTATTGGATGAAAATCAGTCTTGATCATTGGATGATTTTCAGCACTCCTTTTTAGGTTGATCCGATAAAAGAAATTCTATTTTCACTAAACTAATACACATAAAATGACTACACGCCACCTCCCGTCACCACGGCCGCGCTGCTGCTGCTTCCACTGCTACCAGTGCACGCCCACGCAGCCATTGTCTTCTGCACCCTCGTGGACCACCACTACTGCTGAGTTCCTGCTGCATGATGCTGCCAGCTCTGCCGGACCAGCCGGTGGTCATGCCACGAAGAACACACCGTTGTGGGCACCGCAAGTGGCAGTCATCGCCATAATCGTCGGCCTCGCCGGCGTTCCTGCCTCCGTGCTGTTCCCGCTGCCGTGTCACTGTCGTCGTTGGTGTCGTAGCGGTGGGGGTTGCACGCCGTGTGGGAGTGGCGTTGTGGTGGCTCTTGCGCGCTGTAAGGGGTGGTGGTGGCGGGGGAGTGGCGATGGGTTGGAGGCGGCGGCCACGGGCTTGTATGCTGCAAGGTGGAGGCGGAGGCGGCGACGGGGACTTAGCTCCAGTGAGAAAAACAAAAACAAAACAAAACAAAAAATGTATCTTAATATAATGCCAAAGCCCAGCAGCGGCGAGGGGTGTGGGGCCAAGGAACAGGGTGTGGTGGTGTGGTGGATTGCGTGCCCGCTGACGGTGTTGTCCCTGGAGTAGAGGGGGTCCGCGTGCAAAGGCAAGGTGATAGGGTAATACCTGGAAGAGGACCATTAGAAGAATAGTTAGAAGGGAAAAAAAAAAAGAGAACAAACACACCAGTTCAGTTGTTCAGTACGTTCAGTTGTTGAACGTTGAAACGTTGAAGCTTGAGGCCTTGAGGTGTTGAAGTAGAAGGGTGCCCGGTTGTCGACGTGTCGACGTGTCAGGCTCACTTTCCCACGCCGCAGATTCAGCCTCCGCCAGACTTTTTTTTTTTCTAAGTCGAGTGTGCTACCACGACTGTGACCGCCACCGGCCTCACCGATGCCCACCACCGACGCCACTCCCACACGTAGACTCTGAACCGCAAGCCATCCACCACCCTCCGGGCGAGCCCCCCCGCGACGATGCCCCCAAGCGGCCTGGCAAGCCGCACGACGATCGACTCGCCTATAACCCGATGGCGGGAAGATGGTGTGACAAACGGGGACAACGGCACGACGATGGCGCGACCACACACGACCACGGCGCAATAACGGCGCTAGTCGTCTGTGCGAAGAATACGCCAACTGCCCGTTCAATGACGGCGCGACCACCCCTACCACGACGATACCACTACACCGAAGCGGCCGGTGACGAATCGGCGGCAGAGGGACGGCGGCAGGACACGGAATTAATGCGACAGGCGGGATTGGCGACGGCGGTGTGGGGGACGTGTACGGGGGACGGCAGAGGCAGCAGTCCTCAGTCATTTTTTTTTTGTCTAAGTCGTTTACTTACACCTCATGTAGTGTCAATCATAGGATAGTATTCATCCGCTATTTTGAGTCATCCAGTCATAGATGTGTTTTAGAATGAAATTTAACACAGTTTTATGATTCATGATTTTCAGCAGGTAATAGAATTATTTTATTTGGATGATTATCAGCACCGCAAAATTAGGATGAATCGAAATCAGCCTCTAACTCGTCTACCCTAGGCTGAATTCTGAAAATCAGTATGACTTTGGATGATTTTCATCCAAATCAACGTTCACAGTGAAAGTGTCAATAGCACGGTGATTGGATGCACGAAATACACGATTACCTCGACAGCTAGGTGAATCTGCATGTACGAGACGCGCCTTGGTTCAAAAATAAGTTCCCCAGCGATGAGCCGGATATTCGACTACACGCCATTCGGTGTTCAATGAAGGACAGAGGAAATGGTACAGATAACGTACCTTCTGCTCATGTGTGAGACTGAAAGTGCCTTCAAGTCGGGCAGACACATCTATTAGTGTCAGTTCAAACCGTTGCATTGACTCTGCACGGGTGCGTAGCTCCCTCAAAACTTCGTAAAGGATCCCCAGAGTATACATGCGCAGTGGCGAGGTCTGATTGGGGCAAGTCTCAGCCCATCTTCATATTTTTTAGTCAGTTAGAATGCCGTTGGAGAGTCAGAGACATACTTACTCGAGCGAAGGAATGAAGGCCCGTGCAGAATTCCTGATCACGCTCACTAAAACCAAAATCATTTGCGACCCTATCGACGAAAGAGGCAGTGAGACCACGTTGTCGGGGCGACTCAGAAAGGGCAGGGTCGTATACAGGCAACGTTTGACTCAGATCAAAACTAGGGGAAGGTATACGGGGTGGTAAGTTACGGCATGGGCTCCATGGGGTCTGCGCATGATGGCCTGGTGGGTAAAATGCCCTCTGATTGCTGGGAGCTTGCGGGGGGGTTGTGTAAGGGGTTGTTGGGTTTGAGCCGGTAGGGCCGGAAGGTGTTGAAACCCCTTGTACAGGGGGAGCACAGGAAACCCGAGACACATTGGGAATTTGAACCTGAGGGAAGGCGAATTGAGGGTCCATAAGGATTGACTGTAAGAGTAAGAGGCAGAACTCCTGCTTCGTTGTCAGAGAGGATGTTGGTTTGTTTTCAGGGGGTTCTGAGCCGCTAGGAGCGGAATAGTGGCTCGGCTGGGCACTTACTGGGCTAGTCGCTATGGTTAGCTGATTGAAACACCGAGCTGAGAGGAACACACCCATAATCTCGCATTTGATTTAAGAAAGTAGCAAACTCTGTGCTGTTCATTGTGATCTATAGTTGGGACAGGAAAGCGACGCAAGACGTGAGACAAGTCGTGACTGTGTTACCGTGACATTGCTGGATGTCTGGGTTGCACGCAAGGTTGCACGACACAAGTAAGGATGCTACTGTAATGTAATATTCTATGTGGAAGAGTCTATGTTCAGAGGTGATGGTCCACATGAATGTCCTGTGGGCGGACCACCACCTTGGCTGGTGCTACGTTGAGTACTGCTAGATGGTATTCCTGTAGATGCTCCTCGTCCTCTTCGCCGTCCTAACCGATCTGGTCCAACCATCGAGGGCAATCCACCCGCGAGGGCTCTGGCTCCCGACCTGCCAGAGTGGGAATCAAATTCTTTCCGCACCCCTTCAAGAATAGCATCAGTGAACAAAATTGAAGTAGGATCAATTCGGAATCGAAAAGCATCGAGTTGCGCTGCATCTTGCATCCGAGCGGTGTTGAGGACACAATCTGATGGATTGATATGCTCGACAACACGTCTTATCTGTGTTGTTACTTGTCGTTCCTGATAAATGTACTCAACACCAGATGCTTTACAACCGTGATTATAGCACCGGTGTTGAACATTTACGGCCGACAGAATGTCCTGGAGGGTGTAAGTGTCAGAAATAGTGTTCATACGCAACTCAAAGTAACATACCGTAATCCGAAGAAGTTCCCAATCATCAGTGAGAATTACCGCTGGCATTCGATACAGCTGAGCGCTGGCGTCCCATGAGATATTTGCACGTTGCAATAAGATTGCATCTGGCTGCGATGCCTGCTGTGTGCTTGATTCAACAAATTGAAGGATTTCACGTACTTGCGCAACCGTTCGTCTCTGGCCCTCGGCATGAGGTGGATCGATCAAGACCCAGCTGTTGACTTGGCAAGCGTCGCCATTCATCAACACCATTGAGGTATTGGTGGCGGTCAGCCATTCTTGCACATGTGAGTTGGTTGCCACCGACAACCTTTCCAAGACCGCAGGGAAATACCTATATGCATTGGTTTGACGGTACGAACGTGCTTCCGATTTATCGTGTGTGCATGTACCTAGAATAAGGTGCTCAATAATATTCGAAAGTAAACAACTGGGTGGAGATACGTACCAAAGCGATTGGAATTGGATTGACCGTCCAAACCAAGGTAGCTTCTAATTACTGCATGTTCCTCGATAAGTCTCAGTGGTGCAGGTGCACCACGTCGCCATACTCCCGCCTCGCCAGCATCAAGGGAAACCCCAGACATAGCAACATGTGCTGGGGTGGAGAGCGAGTCAAAGGAACATGAGTACCGGCCAAACTCTTCACCAGGGCACACGTGATGACGACCACCACTAAGCAGATGGCGGACCCGGTTGGCATGAGCAAATGCGAGTGCGATGTCATGAGAGGGAGCAAGGCAGTTTGAGTGAATGCTTTTTGCGCGGATGATAGCATTGAATGATTCAAAGGGCTCCGTAGCAAAAAGTATAGCAGGACCAAAGCGCCGGACATGTGTCGGAAGGTGTAACAAAATGTGGAACTTTGGCTTGTTGAACCAGCGGGGCGACCATTTGGCAGTTCGCATAAGGAAGTCCTTGATGGCGATCTCTAGGCAGTCCTAAAAGTATATGTTAGCAGTATAATAGAGAAAAGGCAGATATTATGACTCACAATATAATCATCGATGTCTTGGATCACCAGTTGCCAGATGAGAGGAATCAGATTTGAAAGTGACACCCAAGCATCAAAGCACGCAGGCAGCACCAGGTCGTAGAGAACAAACGGGGCAACCTGTGTGATTGCTCAGAAATCTCGCCCTGTCAAAGAGCCAGCGTACTGCACAAGAAGATGTCCAGCGAGTGGTGGTATCTGAAGTCCCGACACATTAAATGAGTTGAGTTGAGTCTTGAGGAGATCCCTCTGTGCGGCGCTTCGACCAATCTGAAATTGGATGGCATCGCACCAGAAGTACTTAACGAAGCCAAGCAGCACAGTGTGCAGAACTTCCACAGGTGTGTCAGAGTGTGGATCAAGACCTAATGGACAGTAAGAGACGTGGCAGATGCACAGGACAATTGTAGATCATGCTCACCTTCGATGCGCCACACAGGATTTGTAATGTTCTGGGGAAGCGTAGCCAAGCAATTGTTCAAAGCTGACTGCTTTGCCAAATTCCCAGACAGACCCTTGTACGACAGATGGAGGCGATCGAGGAACGATTCAAGGAACGAGTCCTTGATTCCACTGTTCGTCTTCAGCTCCTTAATGGTTGTCTGGTTGCCAATGTAACGCGCACTCTGGACGATTTCTTCGATTTTTTTCAGAGTCTCCGCCTTTGTTCGGAGTTCTCCTGCCTTGTGAGCAGTCAGTAATGGCAAACGTTAAGGAGAAATCACTTACTTGAACAAATCGTGCCGTTCTATCAACCATTTCTTGCATGGTTTCCTCCTTTTTCTTACGCACCCGAGGAGCAGATGGTCCAGCACTCACGGAATCGCCATCACTTCCAGCAGCTGTGAGGGACTCATCAGGAGCAGGCCCGTCACGCTCCCCCTGGCTCGATGGGTTCTCTGCTCCTTGTGGATGACCCACACCCTTCTCGGCTCCCTTGACATTGCAGATACGGCAGAGATACTTGCCGCCTGGCCCAACGTGACATGATAGCTCACTTTGCATTGGGTTGTCTCCCAGCAGACCAGCTATGAATGGAATCACGAGCGTACGTTCTTCTAGAGCACAGTCCCATGCCCAAACACCTGTTTTCCATGCTTCTCTGTTGTGCGACGTTAGCCCTGTGCAAACCTAAGGCAAACGTAGATTGATGTGAATAGCACGTACTCAAGTTGCATCACAATGCCGTCTAGCATCTCCAATGGTGGCGCGAGGTTTGAGGTGCAAAGAAAGTGAATGTTGTATTCTTGTTGAATAAGCGCACGAGGGAGACCAGCAGCGGAGAATAGAAAAGAGTTGTGTTTATTCCATTTTTTCGAGAGGTTACCAGACACATCATCGCAGTACAGCCAGATTGGGAAGCAAACGACACGGGCCCCATGTGCCATACCATGCCAGTAGTTCCCGGTCGCGGGATCGGTCCGTGTCCATTCCTGAATACCCCCGGTAGGATCAAGAAGCGATCCTACATGATTGGTGTTAGTGTAATCAGTAACATAGGATACAGATACACACCGAGTATCCTTTTAGGGTCAGGAAGTGACGTGGTCATGTCACTGGCACCCCAGCTTGCAAACGGGATGAGAAATTCGGATTGCGAGACAACGACATTGTTGTACTCCTCGACGATCCAACCTGCAATATGGTCACTAGAAACATCGTGATAGGGCCGAAGCGTCCAAGCAACAGCATGTATGACACGGTTACGAATAAACCAACGCGAAGGCATTACAATGGCACTGGTCTTCAGGACACAAGGCTCGAACGTTCAGAATTGTTGAGACCCAATTACTGCCATTGGTGTGACATGCATGGGATTGGCATCTTGACCCCAGTGATGAGCGTGCCAGTACTCGCTAACTTGTCCGCCAGTATCCTCTGGGTAGAACCGGAGATGCAGGCCACACGCGAGGATTTGCCATCTCCTACATAGTTACATAAGCCAATATCACACTGCGGAACAAATATAACCAACGATACCTGGGCTATGATGTCCTCAAGAGAATTGACATAAAATCGGTTTCCAAGTGCGCCATCATAGGGCAGTGTTCGAATGCCACACATGTCATGGAGAGTCTTGTTGAGGCGGTGCATGCTCGAAGTGCTCCGAGTGCCCGAGATCCCATTGGCACTCAGCAGCCAATTCATGACATCAAGTTGGCGGATAGAAAATGGTGACCGTGGGAGGTGCATCACAATGTCGAGGGTACAGCTCTGCAAACTTAGGTGAGCAAAAGCGTGAAACTTGTGAGCGACGTAATATCCTACGATCATATCGGGCCACGGGTACCATGCATCTTGGGCATGTGATGCAAACCCTTCAAGCACGTCTCGTGTGACTGTCAGCCCCTCCAGATCTTCTTGTAGCTGATATTCTGGGTGATCTCATAATTAGTACCAATTTGGTATGACATATAACGCGAACCCTACCATCTTCACGCTCCAAAGCAGATTGTTCGAGTTCCACAAGCTCCTCATCAGATAGATCGTCGGAAAGAAATAAAGTTTTGCCATGCGTGTCCGATCAGGCCATACTCACTCTGCCCACTTTCAATCTCAGTCAAAGTAATCGTTGCCCAGATCTGACAGATGGTTGAGTGTGTATACGGGATCGCTATCACAGTGCTGAGGTTCAGGCACAACACCATGGCGTGAAGGGCTTGCACGCGGCTCGCTTGTATCATTCACGGTGACTGTTTGTAACGTCTGAGTCCTGAAGATACGGCGCTCTTGTGACAGGCCGATTCTGCATGCCGAAGAGCCTTTGATCTTGTGTGGGGCCTGGCGTCTCTGCAGACAAGACAGGTAAATTTATTGTCTGACAGACTTTGCCACACTGTGCCGCAGGTTAGTCCCAGGTTGCCGAGAGGTTAGAAAAAGGTGGATACCATCTGGTGAGAGGGGCAAGGCCAGTGTACGTTCATGTGAAGCGGAGGCCATCAACTGGTCATTGGTTGTACCACTTTTAAGTGGGACAAGGGTTGATTTAATACGGGCCAAAGTGTGGATTATATTCGATTTCAAGGTATTCAGACAGAGAAACTGTGGTGATGTGACAGACAACCTATGTGTCGTGATGTGGCGGAAAGAGTGACCGAGCTCTCGCTAAATGTCACGGTCACGTGACTCGCCACGTCGCTGATGTCCCGGATAGGAAGTAGCTTCTTGGTAATCGGATGGACACGTCTCAGACAGCGCAACACGCCAGCGAGGGTTTTGTCTCGCTGGCAAAGTTATGTTGGCTTGCGTCTCGTTTCACGAAAATCGTAGTAAACCCATAGTCTGATGTACGACCTGTATAAATACAGAGTAGACTAGCTTGTAGTCGGTAGCTAGTCTTTGACTCATTCTTGACTCCTATCCGCTCTCCACTGCCTCCTGTCATAGGAAGCTCTTGACCCTTCTGCCCGAGCCCTTGTCCACGACTTCGCGAAGTCGTCTCAAGTCCCTCGGTTACTTCCGATCAGCGCCCTTTGGGTCGACGACCCGTCAAGGTCGTAACACAAGACTAGCTCCAACACAACACCGACCCTACGCGGTTTCCGCGCGTAGATCCCTCCGAACGAACGAACGACATCGCAGACACGCCTGACACTGCGACAGAAGGCGCAAAAGAAACGAATCTATTCGTAAAAGCGACCAGAACAGAAACAACGTGGCTAGCCTTGTAGCAGCCGACACCGTCCCCGAGAACAACGACTGGGTTGAGGTATACCGTCGACGACACAACGACCTCCCAGCTCACGTCAAAGGTGTTGCATATTGGCACCAGGCAGAACAATACGGTATCTTAGACTGGAGACCCGGGTATTGTGCACAGTTCGGACGTATCTTCCATTACGTCGAATTCATAAACCACTCGTGGTATATTTTGGAGAAGCGAGGCGACGACTTCGCCACTCGAAGCACTCTTCGCATTAACCGAACAAACGAGGTCGGACTCGGCTGGTGGAATAGCGAAGACAACGAGAACCCCGACAGACAGACAACTGCCGAAATCGACGTTAATACTGTCGACACAGCAGAACCAATAAACATCGACCCGGTAGAACACCTAGTTGCAGCCTTCGAGCAACTACCACCCCTTGATACGCACACCGGTCTAACAAACTCGGACGACGAGACGAACGTAGCTGCTCCAGTTAGCGCAATGTTACCCGCATTTCCCACGTACGCCGCGGCAGTAGTCGCAGTCCTACCCACACCAGTAGTTCCTATCGCCATGGCAGCACCACCACCTCCGTTAACGGGTGGGCTGAAAAGGATCGCCCCAACCATCTTCGCAGGCGATCGCGGAAAAAGCAAACAGTTCCTACGAGAGTTTCATCAGTATAAACGAAACAACCGCACTCACGAAATGATGGTTAGCCCCTACTCGCGTGTCGGGCTAGCACTTTCCTTCTTGCGCGGAAGCGCAGTCGACGATTGGGTCGACGCATGTGAAGTAGCCTTAGACAAAGCGCTCACCCGCGTTGTCAACCCCCTTCTCGAGACGGACGAACAGCTATGGACCGCGTTCAAAACCGAGTTCAAAAACACGTGGACCGATACCATGAGCGAACAAAACGCCTACCAACAATTGATGTTGCTCACCATGACAGGGGACGACATAGATAACTATATCGCCAAGTTCGACCGTCTGGCATCGCATGCCGGATGGGACGCAACAGCACGGGGGACCATCGAATTCTTCCGTCGAGGGCTCAAAAAAGGGCTCCTGATAGCTTGCTTACGACGAGCAACCAGGCCCAAAACCATGGACGAATGGCGCGCGGCAGCAAGAGATGAAGCTCAGCGATACCGCGAAATAGCGGTCTGTATCGGAAACGTCAGCACCAAAGGACCCAAACCAGGGCCCACGCTGAACACGAAAAACGGTACTCACCAAACACGTAACAGCGACGTCATGCCCATGGATGTCGACGCGATCACGACTGCCACCCCACCGAAACTGCGCTACCCCGAGCGTCTGACACCCGAAGAAAAGGAGAAGTGTCAGAAGGAGGGCCGTTGCTTCCGCTGCCAGAAGCAGGGACATATGTCCCGATTCTGCCCACAGAAGGGAGCGAATCGCCCCGCACGAGCCAACGAGGCTACCGCCACACCCAACCCCCCGAAGAAGAGTACTGCTAAAGCTCTCGATCCAGTCGTCATCAACGAAGCCACGCTGCAAGCGCAGATCCTCTCGCTGAGCAAAACCGCGAGGCAGAACATGATCGCGACGCTGCTCCTCGAAGGAGACATTGAAGAACTCACCGACGACGAGAGTTCCAGCATCAACGCCATCACGAGTACGTCCGCCTCTGCCCTCACCATCGCAGTACCGATTGTCGGTCGCGATCGAACGGCGACGATCAACACCCTGCTCGACTCGGGGGCCAGCGACAATTTTATCGATTACCGTGTGGTGGGACAGTTGAAACTGGAGATGGAGGAAGTACCGGCTAGAGAAGTCCTAAACATTGATGGGACCGTCAACCAAGGGGGCGGACTAACCCGCAAATGTACCCTAGAATACGCACAAGGCACTCACGAATCGACCATTTCACTCTACGTGACGGACCTAGGGCGACCTAGGGCTATCTTTGGCTATCCCTGGTTCCAGACACACCAGCCCGACATAGTCTGGAGCCAAGGGAAACTCGTAGGGGACCCAATACGACTCGCACGCCGACGAAGACACGTAATAGCCACCATCGCCCAACAGTGGGCAGAACAAGCAGGCACGCAGGCAGGAGAAGCCACGATTCTGGAAGCTTACCAAGCCCACGCCATAGTCTTCTCGGAAGAAGCCGCAAAATGATTCCCGCCAGCCCGCGAAGACGACCACGCTATCGTACTAAAACCGGGAGCTCCGGATACGTTGCCCTGCAAAATCTACCCATTAAACCCTACCGAATTGACTCATCTAGATGAGTTCCTACAGGAGCATTTGGCCAAGGGGTACATACGCGAATCCAAATCCCCTTATGCGTCGTCGTTTTTCTTCATCAAAAAGAAAGACGGCAAGCTTCGACCAATGCAAGATTACAAAGCACTAAATGCACTTACAGTCCGGGACGAGTACCCTATACCACTGATCTCCAATATCCTGGATTCACTTGGCGACAAAACCCTCTTTACTAAATTCGATATACGCTGGGGGTACAACAACATTCGAGTCAAAGAAGAAGACAGTTGGAAAGCCGCGTTTAAAACCCCACGTGGCACGTTTGAACCTCTGGTCATGTATTTCGGCATGACTAACTCACCCGCGACGTTCGTACGCGCTATGTTTCGCTTGTTCCGAGTCCTATTGAACCGCTTCCCGGGGGAGCTCTATGTCTATATGGACGATATCCTCATCGCCACGACACTGGATTACGAAAGGCATCGCCTCATCATTAACCTGGTTCTGGCGACGCTGGCCGCCGAAAGCTATTTCTTGAACTCTCCAAATGTGAATTCGAGAAGCGCGAAATTGACTACCTCGGCATGACAATCCGCGAGGGCGTCATACGCATTAGTGTTGGGGAAGTTCAGTTTGGTTCGGTTTGGGGCCATTTTGGCCAAACCAGAAACCAAACTGATTAAAATTTGCCCAAACTGAACCCAAACTGAACCAAACTGCTCCAAACTGAACCAAACCATTCCAAACCATTTCAAACTGATTAAAAATAAGTGTTTAAATTGGTCCTTAATCAGTTCGGTTCAGTTCAAACTCGGTTCAAACCACTTAAGGAACCACTTAAGACCTTGGTTTGAGGCAAAAAAACAGTTGATTTTGTTCAAATTCATCAGTTAAGACTTTGTTTCAAATTCTTTGAGACCAAAAACCATTGATTTTGATTCAAATTTGGTTTAAACTGAGTTTGGTTTGGCTCAAACTCAGTTTGAACCAAACCAAACCATTTATTGAGCACTTATAACATATTTTTTAATATTTTTTCTTAATCAGTTTGGTTCAGTTTGAACCGGGTTTGGGACCCCCCAAACCAGAAACCAAACCATTCGGTTTGAGCCAGGATCCTCCAAACCCAAACCATTTTAAATGGTTTGGGTTCAGTTCAAACCAGGTTTGGGTCAGTCTGAGACCAAACTTCCCCAACACTAATACGCATGGGCGAAGACAAAACCATCAGGTTGCGCGATTGGCCCCGCGAACTGACATTGCTACGCCAGGTGTGTAGCGTCCTTGGGGTGTTAAATTATCAACGCCCCTTTATACCGGGCTTCGCCGCGATGGCTCGCCCCTTAAACGCACTCTTGAAGAAGGACGCCCCCTTTGTATGGTCTCCAGAGTGTACCGCCGCGGTCGACGCCCTCATTGCCGTCGCCTGCTCGCGCCCCGTGCTGGCACAGCCAGATGCGACTAAACCATATGAACTGCAGACGGATGCTTCGGTGTATGCTCTAGGAGCGATCCTCACGCAACAGGATTCGCGAGGTAAACCTCAAGCTGTGGGTTACTTCTCGCAGTCTCTCACGTCAGCCGAGAGAAACTATGACGTCTACGATCGCGAATTCCTTGGCCTGGTCCGAGGGCTCGAACATTGGCGCCACCTCCTCGTAGGGGCGCGCCTGCCAGTTACAGTCTACACGGACCATGCCAATTTACTCCATTATCGCCAGCCACAACGTATCAACCGCAGGGTGGCTCGCCTTGTCAACCTCCTCGCCGACTACGACCTCCGCTTGATCCACCGCCCCGGGGCACTCCTGCAGGCCGATGCTCTGTCCCGCCATCCGGCCCACGCCCCGGACGAGGAGGACAATGCCGACGTCACCGTGTTCCGCCCCGACCTGTTTATCGCAACCGCGTCCCTGACCCTGACCCTTGATGACTGCTGTCGTGCGGCCCAACTGGGTCACCTAGCGGTCCTCGAACAGCTGGCCCAGCGTGCCAACCTGGTCCTGGCAAACGGGCTGTTCTGGCGCGATTCCCGGTTGGTCGTCATGGACGACGTCGACCTTAAGCAGGGGGTAATTTCCCTGTTTCACGACTCACCCTCGGCAGGACACCCAGGAATCGCAAAAACGCTACACCTCATCCAGGTACACTACTGGTGGCCTCGGATGAAGA
Source organism: Lactarius hengduanensis (assembly GCA_021525025.1). Lineage (NCBI taxonomy): Eukaryota > Fungi > Basidiomycota > Agaricomycetes > Russulales > Russulaceae > Lactarius > Lactarius hengduanensis. The sequence continues at coordinate 139,406 of JAKELI010000064.1, forward strand.
CCGAAGTGGAAGAATACGTCAAAGGCTGTGCAGTCTGCCAAAGCACGAAAGTACTCCCAAATAGACAGCGCCCGCCCCTCGCACCAATCACGCACCACCACGCACAAGTCCCGTTTTCGGTGATAGCGTTAGACTTTATCACTAAACTACCCAAGTCACGCGGACACGACACAATTCTCACAATTACCGACCAAGCGTGTTCTAAAGCCAGCATCTTCATCCCCTGTAACGAAACGATCACGGCGGAATTGGTCGCCTATAAGTATCTAAAGCACGTGCTACCGCACTACGGTCTCCCACGAAAAGTCATATCGGATCGAGACCCACGATTCACGGCTCACGTGATGAGAGAATTATGCGCGAAGCTTAACATCCAACAGAATATCAGTACGGCGTATCACCCGCAGATGGATGGACAGTCAGAACGTACAAACCAGCGCCTCGAACAGTATCTGCGCATCTATGTCAACTACCAACAGGACGACTGGGCCGATTGGCTTCCAGTGGCGCAATACGCGCTCAATAGCTGGCAATCGGATACCACACGTATCGCCCCGTTCAACTTACTAATTGGGTTCATACCCACTATACATCAGCTGCAGACAAGCGATTCGAACGTCCCTACCACCACGCGGAGACTAGATCAGCTCCAAAAAGCCAGGGTGGCAGCTCACGAGGCCATGACACGAGCACAAGCTTCATGGGTAAAAGATACGAAGTTCACACCCTATCGGATGGGGGACAAAGTTTGGCTCGACGCGACTAATCTACGCACGACCCAGCCTACCGCGAAACTAGCCCCGAAGCGATACGGACCCTTTACGATAGCCAAAAAGTTATCGGACGTGGCGTATCAACTCGTTATCCCCAAGACATGGAAAGTCCACGACGTCTTCCACGCTGGACTACTGACCCCGTATCGAGAAACCCCGCTACATGGGCCAAACTACATGGAACCAGCACCGGAACTTATAGACGGCGAAGAAGAATGGGAAGTCGAGGTGATATTGGGGGAATGCTGCCACGGACGTGGCAGGGCGACGCAGTACCTCGTGCGATGGAAAGGCTTCTCACCAGCGCACGACAGTTGGGAGAAAGCCGTCGACGTCCACGCCCCCGAAAAGATAAAAAGCTATCGCGACAGTCAAACAGAAACCCCAGCGGAAATCGCCTGCATCAGCATTCACTCCTCCATGGCAGCTTCCTCCGCTCCAGTCCCACTGGGACCACGTACGTTTCCTGCAGTCCGCGACAACGAACTCACCCCCGCCATTATCGAAGAGATAGAAGAACAAGTATATGCTTGGGCCCACGTAGGACCCACATACGACGCTCGGGCTAACACTCCCACGACCAAGGAAGATATGTACGGGCATAGTACGTATCGTGACGAGGGAAACCAGCACGTGCGAGTCTCGCAGACACGAACGAGGAGAAGGCAACGCCTACGTTACGAAGCGGCGCAGCGTCTACGAGCACAAGAGCGCGCCAGCGAAGCACAGGCAGGGGACGCCCAAAACATCATTTTGGGCGGTGATGCTCTTGCCCACGACCAACACCTCGACCTTGGTCTGCCCAAGGCCGACATTAGCGATGACGACGAAGTCTTGGGCAACGGGTGGCGGAGAGCGCTGCCCAACGAGCCATACCCAATGGACATCCCACTCGTGGGAGGGGGATGCGGTCACGCGCGTTACCTCCGGTTCACGCTCGACGCAGAAGGCCAACCTACGCAGCTAGGTTCCGAAGGAGTAGGCAGACCCGCGTACAGCAGCGGACTCTACGCGCGTCCGCAGCCAATAGCCCTGCACACAGCAAACGACGACAGTCTTGCGCTGTACGACTCACAACACGCGTCGCGTCACGACATCGACCTCGCGCTAGCCCGCCTCGGAGACCCCGGGGTATGCGCAGAGGTTCTTCGCTATCGCGGATCCATGCGACGGAAGGAACAACTACTCGGGCAGATGAGAGATTTAGAGCGCAGGTGGACAGACTGGGTAGGACGAGCTCGTGGAGTGGATCGACGCCTGAAGGAGGCAAACGTCCCATCCAGACTCGCGCAGTTCCTGCCCGACCCTCTTCCCTCGCTCCTCTCGCGGGTTGCGCTGAACTACGAGCCCAACCTAGACATACGCATCATGACGCACGCGGACACCGACGACGGTCCGCTCATCGTACCAGTTCCACCGCCACCAGCTCCAGTCCCGCCCCAACCACTGCCCTTCGTAGCCCCGAATGTGGTCGAACAGCCCCGTCTCGCAGGAGAAGAACAACACTACCCGGTACCACCATGCGCTTACTGCGCAACGGAAGAACATCTATCGTTCGAGTGCCGCACCCCACATTGTCGTTGCGTCGCGGAGTTGCGCTGTATAGTCCCTCTCGTGCACGCCCACCGTCGGACCTACTGTGCTTGGCAAGAGCGCGTCGCTTCACTCCCACTACCCACACCACCACTGGTGTCACTCCCACGTCACCGGTACCCACTCCGGCCCACACCGTACCGCCGTAGGGGCTCCACCCCAGCGCGTCCCATGGGTCCCCCACGTAGCCCTCCGCGCACGCCGCGCGATTCAGGTGCTACCTCGTCGACCCTCGTCACACGTACTAGGCCTTCCACAGCCCGAGGACGCGATCGCCCCAGCTCCAGTTCCGACGACGACCATATCGACTGGCAGTCTTATCGCAGCCACATCAGCGATTGAGGATCGTTCGGGACGAATGCGGCAAGAGGAGGGCTTATGTCACGGTCACGTGACTCGCCACGTCGCTGATGTCCCGGATAGGAAGTAGCTTCTTGGTAATCGGATGGACACGTCTCGGACAGCGCAACACGCCAGCGAGGGTTTTGTCTCGCTGGCAAAGTTATGTTGGCTTGCGTCTCGTTTCACGAAAATCGTAGTAAACCCATAGTCTGATGTACGACCTGTATAAATACAGAGTAGACTAGCTTGTAGTCGGTAGCTAGTCTTTGACTCATTCTTGACTCCTATCCGCTCTCCACTGCCTCCTGTCATAGGAAGCTCTTGACCCTTCTGCCCGAGCCCTTGTCCACGACTTCGCGAAGTCGTCTCAAGTCCCTCGGTTACTTCCGATCAGCGCCCTTTGGGTCGACGACCCGTCAAGGTCGTAACACTAAACAGAGTGTCAGCTCAGGCGAACCTCAGGTTGGATTGCCAGCACCCCCAGGCGCGACTCAACACAAAGCACATGCCGAAAACGGTAGGTCCTCGGGTCAACCCGACCGCCATGTGATGTTCAGTTCAAAGTCAGACCACAGGTTATTACGACATCAAAACTCCGTTGGTTGCATTTACTAATTACAGAGTGTTATTGGTCAAAGAACGCGGTGACTTTTGGCCCGGGCAACCTCAGGACGGTTTCACCGTTTGGCTGTGTACCATACTTTTGACTGACTCCTTGGCTAATCAAGACGACCGACCAGCCATCCTGCTCCTTTCCGGTGTTCTATTAAGCCCAGGTCCTCGGAGGCCATTTCCTTGATTCGTGATGTAAATCTGGTTGAGTGAGAATTTTACTGCTTGGAACTGTTTGTTGTCATCCCAATTTTGAAGTGTCATCGGGATACACTGAAGAGAATTAGAAGATTCAAGTCACACCCTACCCACGAAGATGACAAGACGAATCCTCGACAATGGCAGTGGCGATGTATGTTGATAAGTGGCCTGAGCGCACTTAGCAGCTCAATGGACATGCAGATAACGGACTGCTTTAGATTAGATATACAGGACTTGTAGATTAGATTATTTTGATCTTTACAATCTCGGACTTCTTGTATTCTCTTATCTATGACATCACATATGTACATGACATCATGGACTCCTCTGGATTCCCCTTGTACTACGTCTTTGTACTTCCTTTTGTTCTATCTTTATTGTGATGTCACTATGATATCATAGTCTGGACTTCTCTTGTTCTTTACGCCTTGTTCTCTGAATTAGTCCACTCCTTTGTCCGAGTCTAGAACAATGCATCCTTGTATTTACTGTGACTCTGTGTTACCAGCGTCACCCTCTGTAGCAGTTAGTGCATTCCGCGGGTTTACCCGCGTTTTTTTGTGGTCTAAAGTATCCAGCTTGTAGAGCTTGAAGATGCGATCCAGGGGCACTTTTTTTTGTGTGATTTGGTGGGGAAATGGCTCAGCTATGGCCTCAACAAGTTTGGAGTCTCTAGCACCAAAACTGACGTCACAGTGATGTCACAAATGACCACGGGTATGTTTATACCCATGACACCTCATGTCACGGGTATTTTTCATACCCGTGGTCATTGTGACATCACTGTGACGTCAGTTTTGGTGCTAGAGACTCCAAACTTGTTGAGGCCATAGCTGAGCCATTTCCCCACCAAATCACACAAAAAAAAGTGCCCCTGGATCGCATCTTCAAGCTCTACAAGCTGGATACTTTGGACCACAAAAAAACGCGGGTAAACCCGCGGAATGCACTAGTAGCAGTATAAGTGGCCATCTTTCCGCATCCAGTCACGTCCCCAAAAAGGAAGGTGCCAAGAAAGTCATGTTTTTTCTGTCCTTACAAAACGGGCGTCCCCGAACAGCATTCGAGCTCAGTGAACTTTACTCTTAGTAAGCGCGAATAAAACACTTTTCTTTTAAAAAATGCTATTTCCTTAATCGTACACTTTGTCTTTAGTCATCAGACATAAATCTCATATGTTTTTTTAAGATGTTTACACACTTAACAACATAATAAATATATTTTTATTATCTAATTAGGCTACGTCTATTTTTTTGTCTAAGTCGTACTATGCCGCGCAAACGGGGTGCGGGCGTGGCGAACGCGGGCGCATGGAGACCGTACCGGTCTTGCTTGCCGCTCGACACGGCTTGGCCTCGTGCGCCCACTCCCGCGCGAACGGGGCGTCACGGGATGGGGCGGCTTGCCCTCGCATGCCCCCTTTCGTTGCGCCCCCTTCCGCGCGAATAGGGAAGGGTGGGCCCGGGTGTGCGTGCCCGCGCGTACGGGGCGGGCCGGGGGCGTCGTACCCTCGTGCACCCCCCTTCCGCACGAAGGGGAAGGGTGAAGCCGGGGGTGGCGTGTGCGCTCGGGTGCCCCATGTCCGCGCGTACGGGCGGCGTGGCCAAGGGGGGAGGGGCCGGGAGCGATGGGGAAGGGGGCCACGTGCCCTCGTGCACCCCACTTCCGCGTGAATGGGGAAGGGTGGGGCCGGGTGGCGTTGCCCTCGCGTGCCCCCATCCCGTGCGTATGGGGTGGCGCGGCCCAAGGGAGGAGGGGAGGTGCCGGGGGCGACGGGGAGAGGAGGCGGGCATGCCCTCGTGCACCCCCCCCTTCCGCGCGAATGGGGAAGGTGGGGGGCCGGGGGTGGCGCCCTCGCGTGCCTCCATCCCGCACGTACGAGCTGGCGTGGCCCAAGAGAAAGGGAGGGCCAGGGGCGGCATGCCCTCATAGCACCCCCCTTCCGCGCGAATGGGGAAGGGTAAGGCCGGGGGTGTGCCCTCATGTGGCCTCCATCCCGCGCGTACGGGGCGGGAAGGGGAGGTGTCGGGGGCGACTGGGGAGAGGGGGGCGGCATGCCCTCGCGCATCTCCCTTCCTGCGCGAATAGGGAAGGGTGGGGCCGGGGCGGCGTGGCCCTCACGTACCCCCTTCCTGCACGTACCGGGGCGGCCGCGGCCAATGGGGAAGGGCGCGCCAGATGGCGTGCTGCATGCCCCCTTCCTGCGCGTACGGGGCGGCGCGGCCAAAGGGGAAGGGGAGGTGCCGGGGGCGTCATGTCCTCGTGCGCCCTTCATGGGAAGGGAGGGGCTGGGGAAAGAGGGAGAGGGCGGCGGCGGCGTGCCCTCGTACGCACCCTTCTGTGCGAATGGGCGGCGTGCCTCGTGCGCCGCCTTTCCGCGCGAACGGTGGTGGCGCGGACAGAGGGGAAGGGAAGGGGGGGGGGCGGCATGCCCTCGTGCGCCCCCCTTTTCTACACGCAAAGGGGCAGCGGTCAGTGCGGAGGGGAAGAGGAGGGCGGGACTTACCCTCGGGCGCCCCCTTTCTGCGCTCGAACGGGGCGGCGGTCAATGCGGGGGAAAGGGAAGATGAGGGAGGGGGCGACTTACCCTGCGCGCGATGAAGGGGGAGTCCTCGGGGCGGGCGACGGGGATGGGAGGAGGGAGGGGATGGAAGGGGAGTGGAGGAGAATCTTTGCACAGCCGATTCTGTACGAATCGGGTGGCACACAAGGGAATGGGGGGGGAAAGTTGGGGTGGCGCGCCAGAGTGTGCACACGGGACCCTGTGGCGGACGTAAATGTGCCTGCCACGTACGCTGAAGCGCTGACGTGGCAGGCACGTGTTGCTTCTGCCACAGGGTCTAGAACGACCCTTCCCCCTCCTTTCCCCTCCATTCCCGTACAGTACAGTGTATGGGATTCACCCACCCCTACCCCATTCCACGCCGAAGGGAACGCAGGAGGGGCAGGTCGACGCCCCTTCCCCTGCATCGCACGCAGCACGCAGAGAGGGGCGCACGAGAGTAAGTCGCCCACCCACCCTTTCCCCTGCATTGACCGCCGCCGCCCCCTTCGCCCGCAGATAAGGGGCACACAATGCCCGCCGCCCCCTCGGCCTCCCGAGCCCTCCCTTCTCCCCCGTCCGCGCCGCCACGTTTACGCGCGGAAAGCAGCGGCGCCTAGGATGTTACCCCGGCCCCTCCCTTTCCACACTTGTGCGCCGCCTGTATGCGCGAAGGGGCGAGGGCACGCCGCCCCCGGCCCCACCCTTCCCCATTCACGCGGAAGGGGGTGCACGAGGGCACGCGGTCCCTAGGGTGTGACAGGGGACCCCCGGGTTTTTTTTTTGCCGTACCCGTACCCGTACCCGTGAACACCGTACCCGTACGGGTAGGGGTATGAAACATACACGGGTTTCCACGGGTTTCCAGGGGTATGGAAAAACCCCTAAGGTATCGGGTTTTTGTATAAAATCAATATAAAATCAATATATTTGGTGAAAGTTATTTTGAAAAATGTTAATAATCATTACATTGACATTTATTTATCCTTATCTGAAGCCATTATGGGCCTTGGATAACATCAAAATCCGAGTATAATTGATAAAAATCATGTAAACATCCAGAAAAAATCCGGAAAATACCCAAAAAACCCAAATGCTTATTTACTGCTTATGTAACCATACCCGTATACCCGTCTACGGGTACGGGTTTCCCGCGGGTATAAAAACCCGTACCCGTACCCGTACCCGTACATACCCGTG